>CAUYQG010054052.1:0-37177 GCA_963574415.1 Tarsius wallacei | reverse complement strand
TCTCTTCTGTGTTCCATTAAGCATCAAGTGGACTCACTTGTGCATTTTGATCTTCGCTAAGATAGATGGAATGGCTTGGCTGACTGAAGCCTTATTCCACATGTTTTATCCAGCTCTAGCAGGCTAGCTCTGGCTTTTTCACATGCTGGCAGAAGATTTCCAATCGGCAAGAGAGGATAAGGTTTACTATGCAAATACATTATAAAGTCTCTATGTGCATCATATTTACAATTGTCTTATTGTGTACAAGTCACATGGTGAGTTTAGAGTCAAGGTGGGAAAGGACTGTAAAAGAACACACAAACAGGGAGGTGTGATTCATTAAGAGCCATTACTGAGATAATTTACATGCAAAGCATTCTTTAATATAACCCACTCATTTCATTCCTTTTTAATTCTTTGTAATTGAAGGCAACACATTATAATGCAACTGTGAAACAATTTTATAATTGGTAAGTATGCATTATTGTCAACAAATGCTATGCAAATTGTCACTATTATATTTATACTTGTATGTTTTACATTCATTAATTCATTTTATTCACATGTTTTTTGAGTATCTAATGTGTACAAAATACTGTGTTAGAACTTCATAGGGTTTTCTAGAATAGCCTAATTACAAATATTTTATCTTCTCATCGGATCTTACCTTATTTTTTATGTGCATAGTGCTGCCTAATATGAATATTTTCAGTGAATTATCTTGTTGAGATAAGATCATATAAATACATTTGGATCTTATGTAAAACAAATGTAAATTATATCACTGTTCTATGTACATTTCTTTTTCTATGGCCACTAAGTCTCCAGAACTTGATTGTCCTTCAATCTCATTCTTCTCCTCAAGAGTTTAGCTATTCTTAGTGATTTTAATTTCCTCAGAGCAGCAGGGAAGATACTTGACTTTCCAGTGGGAAACTTTTGAATAATATTTTTTGCAAATCTTTTTTTATGATAAATGTAATCTTTCTCTTCTATTGTTTATTTTATAATTTTCATAAAAATTGTGGTTAATTTATGATAGAAAAATTTGCAGGACTTTAAAAAAATTTATCTTTAATTTCAGCATATGGAAAAAATGATTCAGCTTTATGTAAACTGTTCAGAAAGGTCTTCCCTGAAAACTTTACCTAATGAGCCTCCACCCATTTTCTATCATAGCTAGATTTTCTGATTTATAGCAATTTTTACATATATCTCTTTATTGTCTTTTTTTCCTGATTAGAATATTAACAGCATGATCACAGAGACTACTTTTTTTCTCTGCATAATTGAGAACACTTAGCTCAGGGGCTGGTACATAATAAGCACTTTGGTGAACAAATGATTGAATGAATGAATTTAATGAAGGAAGTAAAGATAGGTTGATGAATAGATAGGTGAATGAACCAAAGGGTTTTAATTGACATTAAGTTCAATAAGAAACAGTAATGTAATGTGGTTGTCAAAACACTAAGAGGACTATCATAGAGTAGAAGAATTAAATAACTTATGACACACTTCAAGGGATGGAAGTAGTAACAATAAGTGAGGTACAAAGAAATATTAACTCAAGAACAAATTTTCTTTGGAAACAACTTTTACAGCCAATGTCAGCTTGCTGCTGAGAGCTACCTGTCATTAAACATTTTCAAGTAAGAAGTTTTAAGCGGTACTCAAGCATCATCTAGTTAGCTGGATTAGATAACATACCTCTTAAAGATGATTTTATAATTTTAATGCTCTCTGCTTTAAAAGTCTTTTCTGGTAAAAAAAAAAACATTTAAAGAAATTGTATGCATTTAATATATTTGACATCTAGGGAAATTAAAACTTAGTTTAATAAATATTATGCCATAATTTATGTTTCTTAATTTCCCATTTTTGTTTTCTTAAAGTAGTCACTTATCTTAATTAACCTGGTCTTTTTTCCTTTGCTACTTCCTGTGGTCAAAAGTGAATGGAAAAAACATGGGCTTTGTTATACTCTATCTTGTGTCTCACTTGAATTTATATTTCAATCCTTAAACTGCAAAGGATAAATCATGGTATCTTAGGTCTTGTTAATCTCACACTATCTTTTTCATGACATTTTCATGACAAAATAAAAAAAACCATCCACAGGTCTTAAACTTGGTAGAAAGGTCTAAATAAGGTCTATCTCTACTCAAGTGATTAAAATGAGAAATGAAGAGATATCACAACTAATACTACAGAAATACAAAGGATCATTGGAGGCAATCAACAGTTCTACATCAACAAATTGTATAATCTAGAATAAATGGATAAATTCCTAGAAATGTATAACCTATCAAGACTAAAATTATGAAGAAATAGAAAATCTGAACACACTAATAATAAGAAGATTAAATCAGTAATTTAAAATCTCTCAACAAAGAAAATCTCAGAACAGGTTGGCATCACTGGTGACTTCTACAAAATATTTTAAAAAGAGTTAACACCAGTCTTTCTCATGTTCTTCCAGGAAATTGAAGAGGAGGGAACACCTCTAGACTCATTTAACTAGGCCAGCATAATCCTGCTATCAATGCCACACAAGGACACTACAAGAAAAGAAAATTAGAGAGCAATAACCCTGGTGAATATAGATGCAAAAATCCTCAACAAAATACTGGTAAACCAAATTCAACAGCACATTTAAGTGATGGTGCATTATGATCAAATGGGATTTATCATAGGGATGGAAAATGATTTATAAATCACAATTCATTAAATGTGATATATTACATTAATAGAATGAAAGATGAAATATATGACCATCTCAATAGATGAATAAAAAACATTTGACAAAATTTAATTCATGATAAAAAGCTCTCAACAAATTAGATACAGAAAGAATGTATATTTTCACTCATAAGTGGGTCCTAAACATTTATCATAATACTACATGAAAGGGATTGGCAGTAGTGGGACACTGCCAGAGGTGGGAGGAAAGGGGGCACATAACATCAGTAAGGGTACCTCATCTCAAACCAGGTGAAGTGAGGGCTAAAGGGAGGCCCAAACTTCACCTGAACGACGACCACTTATGTACCTAATCTTAAATTGCACCCCACATCTTTAAAATATGAAAAAAAATTAAAAATAAATAAATGTAATGTACTTCAATACAAGAAAGGCCATATGTGACAAGCCCATAGCTAATATCATCATACTCAATGATGAAAAACAGAAACTTTTGCTGTAAGAGCAGAAACAGGATAAGGATGCACACTCCATCCACCTCTATTCAATATAGTACTGGAAATCCTAGCCAGAGAAACTAGGCAAGAAAAAAATAAATAAAATTTACAAATCAGAAAAAAAATAAGTAAAATTGTCTATATTTACAGATTACAGGATCATGTATATAGAAAACCCTAAAGACTCCACCAAGACACTGTTAGAATGAAAATATGAATTTAGTAAAGTTGAAAGATACAAAATCAGCATACAAAAAACAGCTGCATTTCTATATACTGATAATAAATTATTTGAAAAAGAAATTAGGAAACAAATCCCATTCACACTAGCATCAAAACCAATAAAATTATATGAATAAATTTAACCAAGGAAGTAAAGATTTGTTCATTGAAAACTATAAAACATGAATGAAAGAAATTGAAAACACAAGTAAATGGAAATATTTCCTGTATCCATAGATGAGAAGAATTAATATTGATAACTATCCATACAACCCAAAATGATACACAGATTCACTGCAATATCTATGAAAATTCCAATAGCATTTTTCACAGAACAGAAAACACGCAAATAAAATTTGTATGGAATCACAAAAGACCTTCAATTGATTTTTATTTTATTTTTTTACTTCAGTATTTATTTTTCCCAAAGAAATCCATGCAAAGAGAAAGAGAGAAAAGGGGTGGGTGATGGGGGAAGAAAGAGGGAAAGAGAGAGAGAGAGAGAGAGAGAGAGAGAGAGAGAGAGAGAGAGATCCTTAATCATCAAAGCAAACTTAAGCAAGAAGAACAAAGTTGGAATCATTGAACTTTCTGATTTAAAATTACATTGCAAAGCTATAGCAATTGTGGCTCATGCCTGTAATCCCAGCAATTTGGGAGACAGAGGCGAGAGGATTGTCTGAGTCCAGCGGTTGGAGACCAGCCTGGGCAACTCAGTGAGACCTCGTCTCTACAATAAGTCAAAAAATTAGCTAGGTATGGTGGCATGTTCCTGTGGTTCCAGCTACTTGGAAGGCTGAAGTTGAAGGATCACCTGAGCCCAGTGGGTACAGGCTGTGATGGCCATGAGTGTGCCACTGCACTCCAGCCTAAGCAACAGAGTGAGACTACTACTTAAAAAACAAAACAAACCAAGCAAACAAAACTGTATGGTGCTAGCATAAAAACAGACTCTTAGACCAATGTAACAGAATAGAAAGCCCAGAAGCAAATCCACACATACATGGTCATCTAATCTTCAACAAAAGGGCCAAGAGTACACAATGGGAAAAGGATAGTCTCCTTAATAAATTTTACTGGAGTATTTGTACTATGCACATTCAAAAAATTAAAATTGGATTCTTATTTTACACTGTTCACAAAAATCAACTCAAAGTGGATTAAAGACTGAAACATAAGACCTGAAGCCCTAAAAATCTTAGAAGATAACAGGGGAGCTGGGTTCGGTGGCTCAGCCTGTAATTCCACGCTTTGGGAAGCTGAGGTGAGTGAATTGCCTGAGCCCACGGGCTCGAGACCTCATCTCCACAATAAATCAAAAAATTCGCCGGGCGTGGTAGCGTGCGCCTGTAGTTCCAGCTACTAGGAAGGCTGAGGCGGAAGGATCGCTGGAGCCCAGCAGGTCGAGGCTGCGGTTGCCGGGAGCGGTCACTGCACTCCAGTCTGGGTGACAGAGTGAGACTCCAACTAAAAAAAAAAAAAGAAGAAGAAGATAACAGGGGAAAACTCTGACTTTGTTTTTGGGAGTAATTTTTTTTGAAAGTGACACCAAAACACAAGCCAAAAAAAGAAAAAGCATAAATAAACAAGTAGGACTACATTAAACTAAAAAGTTTCTTCACAACAAAGGAAACAAGATGAAAAAGTAGTCACATAATTGAATAAAATATTTGCAAACCATTTTTGGACAAAGGGTTAATATCCAAAATATGTAAGGAACTCATACAATTCAATAACAAAAAATAATAATTTGGTTAGAAAATGGGCAAAGGCCCTAAAATAATTTACTTCCAAAGAAGACATACATATGACCAACAGTTACACGTTGACTTAGGAACAACAATATGGGTTTAAACTGTACTGATCCACTCATATGTAGAGTTTGTTCAATAAATATATTAAAATATTTGTTGGAGATTTGCAACAATTTTTTTAAAAAAGTTGCAGATAAACCACATAGCCTAGAAATATGAAAAATATTAAGAAAATGTTAGGTATGTCATTAATGCACAAAATGTATATAGATACTAGTTTATTATCATTTGCTACTATGAAATATACACAAATATATTATAAAAAGTTGAAATTTATTAAAAGTTACACAAATGCTTACAGACAGTACATGACACCATTCACATTTGAGAGAAATATAAACAAATAAAGATGCAGTATTAGATCATAACTTATGAAATGACTAGAGTACATACTGTACTACTGGAATAATTTTGTAGCCATCTTCTGTTGTTAATGCAGTGACCTCAAGTGTTGTACCTGGTTAAATTGCCATGTGATGAATGTGATGCTTAAATTTCCATGTGATGCATGATCAGCTCATCTCTCCAATAAGTTGTTTATTACATAGTAAATATATTTTCTTTTCCTTATAATTTTTAAATAATATTTTCTTTTCTATAGCTTACTTTATTTTAAGAGTACAGTATATAGCATATAGGATGCAAAATGTGTGTTAAACATTGATTTTTAACTGTATGACTAACTCTGGTGTTGTTTAAGTGTCAACTATATATGAAAAGATGCTCATCATCATTCACCGTTAGGGAATACAAATCAAAACCACAATGGGCATCACATCACACCTATTAGAATGTTTTTTATCAAAAAATTCAAGGGATAACAAGTGTTGGTAAGAGTGTGGATAAAATAAGTGAGAATGCAAGCTGGCACAGCCATTATGGAAAACAGAATGGAAGTTTCACAAAACATTAAAAATAGAATTATGATCCACCAATACCACTTCTGAATATATATCCAAAGGAAATCAAATCACTGTCTCAAAGAGATTTTTTTACAATAACCAAGATATGGAAAACACCTAAGTGTCCATGGACAGACAAATTTTAAAAAGTGAGATATATATATAATATGAATATTATTTAGATTTTAAAACTTATTGATTTTAAGAATAATGGGATTCTTCCATTTGTGAAAACATAAATGAACCCAGAGTACATTATGCTAAGTGAAATAAACCAGTTACAGACAAATACTGCATGATTTTCCTTGTGCATAGAATCTCAAAAAATGGAACTCAACAAAATAAGAGCATGGTGGAGGTGAGGGAAATGGGCACAGAACTAGAAAAACAAGAACAATCTAAACTCAAAGCTAGCAGAAGAAAAGAGACAACAAAGATCAGATCAGTACTTAATGACACTGAGACCAAAAAAAGTAACAAAAGATCAATGAATCAGGAAGTTGGTTTTTTGAAAGAATAAACAAAATTGACAGACTGCTAGCTAGACTAATCAAGAAAAAAAGAGAAAACTCAAATACATTCAATCAGAAATGACATAAGGGACATAACAACCAGTATCACAGAAATCAAAAAGATAATCAGGGACTACCCTGAACACCACCATGGCAGCAAACTGGAAAACCCAGAGAAAATGGATAAATTCCGAAAAACATACCATCTCCCAAGACTGAATCAAGAAGAAATCGATACCCTGAATAGACCAAAAATGAGCAATGAAATTAAATCAGTATTAAAAAATCTTCCAACAATAACAACAAAAAACCCAGGACTAAATGGATTCAGCCGAATTTTTTCAGATGTGCAAAGAAGAGCTGGTACCAATCCTACTGAAATTATTACAGGAAATTGGAGGAGAAAGTGGAGGAATTTCTTCCTAATTCATTCTATAAAACCAGTATCACACTGATACCAAAATCAGACAAATACATAACAACAACAACAGCAATACTACAGGTCTATTTTCCCAGTGAATATGGACGTAAAAACCCTTAAGAAAATACTAGCCAACTGAATTCAACAGCACATCAAAAAAATTATTCATCATGACCAAATGGGTTTTATTGCAGGGATGAAAGAATGGTTCAATACCTGCAAATCAATAAATATGATACACCATATAAACAGAAGAGAAAACAAACCATATGATCATCTTAATAGATGCAGAAAAAGCATTTGATAAAATCCAACATTTCTTCATGATAAAAACCCTTAACAAACTGGGTATTGGAGAAACATGTTTCAAAATAGTAAAAGCTGTATATGAAAAACCAACAGCCAACATCGTACTTAACCAAGAAAAATTGAAAACATTTCCCCTCAGAACAGGAACAAAACAGGGATGTCCACTCCCACTATCGTTATTCAACATTGTACTGGAAGTCTTAGCAAGAGCAAACTGGCAAGAGAAAGAAATAAAAGGTATGACAGTTGGCAAGGAGGAAGTCAAAGTATCCCTGTTCACAGATGACATGATTGTATACCTAGAAAGCCCTAAAGGTCCATCCAAGAAGCTTCTAGACCTGATAAATAACTTCAGTAAAGTCTCAGGATACAAAATCAATGTAAAAAATTGTTAGCATTTTTATACACCAATAATGCTCAAGCTGTGAACCAAATCAAAAGCTCATTCCCTTTCATACTAGCCCCCCAACACACACACACAATATCCAAAAATACACCTAACTAGGGAAGTGAAAGAACTCTACAAGAAGAACCACTGCACATTGATGAAAGAAATTATAGATGAGACAAACAAATGGAAGAGCATCGTGATTTGGGAAAATCAATATTATTATAATGACCATACTACCCAAAGGAATCTACGATTCAATGCAAACTGAATGAAAATACCAACTTAATTCTTCACATAACTACAAGAAAACATTATTAAAACGTACATGGAACCAAAAAAGAGCCTAAATAGCCAAAGAAATTCTAATCAAAAAGAATGATTGAGGAGGCTTCACACAGTCTGACTTCAAAGTATACTATAAGGCTAAAGTAACTAAAACAGCATGGTAATGATACAAGAACAGGCAGACAGATAGATCAATGAAACAAAATAGATAATCCAGAAACAAAACCACATTTCTATAACCAACTAATCTTTGATAAAGCTGACAATAATATACAATATAAAATGCATAATATTTCTTATGCTGGACAAATTGCCTAGCCATATGGAGAATAATGAAACTTGATCCTTTTCTCTCACCATATACAAAAATTAAATCAAGGTGAATTAAAAACTTAAATATAATGGTTGAAACTATAAAAATCCTAGAAGAAAAACTAGAAAAAACTCTTTTGGATACTGGCCTAGGCAAATAATTTATAATGAAGGCCCCAAAAGCAATTGCAACAAAAATAGACAAATGGGGCTTAATTAAACTAAAAAGCTTCTGCACAGCATAAGAAATAATACAAAGTGTGAAGAGAAAACCTATTAAATGGAAGAAAATATTTACAAATTTGAACATTAGTCATTCTTTTTGTGTTGGGGTCATTTCAAATCTTCTCTTCTGGCTACTTTGAAATATACAATATATTGTTGTTAGCTGTAATCACTCTATGGTGCTATCAGACTCTAGAACTTATTCCTTCTATCTAATCACATACTTGTACCCCTTAACCAACCTCTTTTCATCCCTCCCTACAAACACCCTTCCCATTCTCTGGGAACCTTCATTTTACTCACACTTTCATGAGATCTACTTTTTTAGTTCACATATATGAGTGAGAATATGTAACATTTGTCTTTCTGTTCCTGTATTCTTTCACTTAACATAATGACCTGGGAGTTCCGGTAAGATGGCGACGGCACAGGTGGGACTGTAAGATTCTCTGAAAGTGAGTTCCCATAAAGACTATTACTTTCCTTCCCCCACTCCCCCGCTCACCGCCAGCCGCACTGGTCTGAGGCCTGGAGACCCTTGGTCCCATGCACTGCCGGCTACCACAGCCCCTCTGAAGCTGCTGTTTCACCCCAGGAGGCCCTGGACCCCAGCCAAGTGGAGCTCCCAGCTCCCTCACCAGCTACACCGTCTCACTCGGCCCCAAGCCACCCACCGCCACCTGTTGAGGTCCTCGGATACCGCCTTGTGGAGATCTGGGTTTCCTTGCTGGCTACAGTGATCTGCCCGGCACTCTGTCGCTGCCAGCTCCCTCCCTGGCTGGGCACCCAGCCCAGTCTTAGGTCGTGGTAGCCCGTGGAGGCTCTCCATGCCCGCCCCTCAGAACTACAGGCTCCATTCCCTCCTGGGGCACCCCACCAGGCCCAAGGCCGCTGCTGCCCACACAGGCCCCCAGCACCTGTGCTTCTGGGCTCTGCGCCACTGCCCGGGCTGAAGCAATGAAAGCCACGGCCGGTGCTCGACCCTTGGAGTTCCAGGTCCCTGCCCTGGGTTCCAGGTCCCTGCCCAGCCCCATCTCAAGCCACCGTCGATCAGGGAGGCTCTAGGCGCACGTCCCTCAGAGATAC
This sequence comes from Tarsius wallacei, assembly GCA_963574415.1. Classification (NCBI taxonomy): domain Eukaryota; kingdom Metazoa; phylum Chordata; class Mammalia; order Primates; family Tarsiidae; genus Tarsius; species Tarsius wallacei. The sequence continues at coordinate 27,516 of CAUYQG010054052.1, read as the reverse complement.
CAGTTCCATTGCTGGCTGAAGTGCTCTGTGGGGGGCCCAAAGCCACTGCCACCGCCCGCCACCCACCCTTTGGAGCTCCGGTCCCTGCTCTGGCTGAGGCGCCCAGCAGTCTCGCACTACACTTCCCCCAACTCACCCCTGACTACAGCCGACCAGAGAACAGCTGGAGTCCCATGCCCAGGCAGAGACCTGTAGCGACTCACCTACCCAGCTCTGCCTAACCTCCAAATTGGGAGCTAAGACCCCATGGTTGTGTAAGGAAACAGTACATCTTAAAGAGGTGCTGAAGAGACGCTCTCAGGTCTTGGCTCTGGCCCCGGGGGAATTCTGGGCTCCATCCTCCACCCCAAGCTGCTGTGGCACACCAAATTCAGCGCCCAGCTAAATCGCTGATTCCCAGTGCCTGACCCCAGACACACACCACGATAGACTGTCATAGTGGATCATCCACAGACCGGGACGAGTGGAGAGAAAAGACGAATGGAGCGAAAGGATCAGCAAAAGAGGAGCCGCCTACCACAGCCATTTTCCAGGCAGAGATTTGCATTGTCTCACCCAACTATGAGCAGCCTCCACTTTGGTTTCTAAGGTAACCTCGCCAAACAGGAGACAAAAGGCCCTCCCCTATGCTGAATCAGACACAGCCAACTCAGTCCTGTGACAGACCTCTCAGGTAGCAAGCCAAGGGAACCAACCAAACCCATGAGTAAGTCTATCTGCCTGCAAAGGGGAGTGGCTAGAGATCAGAGCGAAGAGACTTTAGACACTCAGGAAAGGCTCCAGAGCTAGTCTGGTTTCTTATTTTTATTTTTTATTTTATTGTTTTGACTGTTTGTTTTGCTCACTTTTGTTTGCTTTTTTAGTTAGACTACTTGCTTTTGTTGGGGAAAAGCACATCAAAAGGCATGAATTTTTTGGACTCTGTGTGATTACCGGTATGCTTTAGGGAATCTTGTTTGTTTGTTTGTTTGTTTTACTCTTTTCTGGCCTTGTGTCTCTTTTCATTCATTAGTTGGTATGTATGTATGTTTTCCCTCTTACTCTTCTCTCTCTCCAACTTCCTCTTGATCTCCTCCCTTCTTTCATTATTTTCCTTTTTCTTACTTCCTTTGGTTCCAGGGAGCAAACCTAAACCCCACTGCATGGACGGATTGTAAGGCAGTGGAAGGTGAGTTCCAGGGTGCCCATACACCTGTTGGTGGATACTGGGATCTGCAGGGAGATCCATCATTCCTAATCAATGTAATAGTAAATACCATATAGGGATATGAATAATTGACTTGATTGCTTTGGTTATAAAACAGCTTGCTATACTGCCCCAAGGTGTGAATTCTTCAATGATCTGCTGTCATTGGTGCTTCCCATACGTTTTATTAAACCAGTGTCTTTCCCTGCTGGAGCTCTGGGTGACTTCTTTGGATAGGTAGACATTATACACAAGCCCTCTTAGATTTGGGGTTACCACATTATACTGACCCACTTTGTGTCAGTCTAGTTGGCTAAGTAATGTCTGCCAGGAACGGGTTTTGCATAAGCATCCATGAACCCCTGGTATTATGTCCCCATCACTATCTATATTGAAATGAGCATGGTTAAGTCTGTGACTGGTCATCTATCCAATAGGACTCGTATTCACACTAAAAAGCAGAAACTATTGAGAAAAATTAAAAGTTCAGAAAGTAATTTTAGCTTTATTTTTTCTTTTTAAAAATTTTTAATTTTTAAATTTTATTTATTTATTTATTTATTTTTGAGTTGGAGTCTCACTCTGTCACCCAGACTGGAGTGCAGTGGTCACTCCCAGCCACTGCAGTCTCAACCTGCTGGGCTCCGGCGATCCTTCCACCTCAGCCTTCCAAATAGCCAGAACTATAGGCACTTGCTACCAAGCCCGGCAAATTTTTTGATTTATTTATTGTGGAGATGAGGTCTCGCCAAGTTGCCCAGGCGGGTCTCGAACCCGCAGGCTCAGGCAATCCACTCACCTCAGCCTCCCAAAGGCATGGGATTACAGGCTGAGCCACCCAGCCTGGCTAATTTTTTTTTTAAAGCTGTGGGGTACTATTCAGGGTTAGGTATATAAATGGTCATGGTGCAGGTAAAGTTTGGGTTTTATTGCTTTATTGCTGTTATGTGCCCCACCCCCCCCTTACTTATCCAGCCATTAAGGAAAACAAACTTATGGACTTTGCAGCAACTTGGATGGATTTAGAGTCTATAATACTCAGTGATCTATCACAGAAACAAAGATATGAGTATTACATGCACTAACTCATAAGTGGACCTGAACATTTATCATAATATGATAAAAAAGGGATTGGCAGTAGTGGGAAACTTTAACTTTAACCTGGAGAGTCACATAAGGAACTCCAAGGGGAAGAAGGAGGAGGAGGAGGAAGAGGAGGAGAAGGAGGAAGAGTAAGAGAGAAGAGGAAGAGGAAGGAAGGAAGAAGGAAGGAAGGAAGGAAGAGAAGAAGAAGAAGAAGAAGAAGAAGAAGAAGAAGAAGAAGAAGAAGAAGAAGAAGAAGAAGAAGAAGAAGAAGAAGAAGAAAGAAGAAGAAGAAAGAAGAAGAAGAAAGAAGAAGGGGAGGAGGAAGAGGAAGAAGACAAAGTTTTTGTCCTTGAAGAGTTTACAGTTTCTTTAGCAACACCAAGCATAAACACGAGACAAGTTAAAAATAGCAGATAATGATTTAATGCAGTGATTTCCTATGTTGTTTAAAGGAAAAGTCAGCTCACACACTGCAGTCTGTGGGAGTTGATGTGAAAAAAACTCAAAAACTTTACACGTGAGATATTTCTTTGTTGTTTCTTTAGAAATATGCAAAAATCCAATCTATATCTAAAAATATCTAAATGTGTTTAGTATAAAAATAATGTTTTCACCTATTTCCTAGCCTTAAATATCACTGACACTCCTGGAAGATGCAATATATTTTTACTATGGTTTTCTGTTTTCTAATGCCTAGAATTAGGGGAATATGTATTTCTCATTTTGAAAAGCATATAGTTAATTTTTATTTTCTCAGATGATCTGTTTGTGTTGGACACAGGTTTTCTTCATCTCCAAATACTTTTGTTTAGGTAATATTAAAAAATGTAAGAAGCTGTTAAGAAAGTATTTTTGTGCAAGAGGATCTCTTATGCCTTTTTTTATAGCACTATACAAATGTAATTATAAAGCCCTCGAGGGCCCTCTACTTGGAATTAGGTAATCATTGGTTAGGAATAACTAAAATGTAACCACAAGATACGTCTGCTTCATTTAAAGAGTGAATTACTTTGTACCTACATCATTTTTAGTGAAGTGTATTATATTAGTATTCTATCACTGCTGTAACAGATTACCACAAACTTAGTAGCTTAACCCAACACAAATGTATTATCTTACAATTCTGAAAGTCAGACAGCTCAAATGTGTCTCACTATGCTAAAATTACGGTGTCAGCATGTCTGTGTTCCTTTCTGAAGGCTCTGAGGAAGCATTTTTTTTCTTGTCTTTTCTAGCTTCTAAAGGATGTTCACATTCCTTAGCTCATGGTCTTGTTCCTTTTTCAAAACCAGAAATTGCTGTTCAAATCTTTCTCACATTGCATTACTCTGAAACTGACTTTTTTTTTGCCTTGTCAACTTACATTTAAGGGCCCTTGTGATTACCTTAGGTCCACGCAGAGTCCAGGATAATCTTATCTTAAAGTGAGAAACTGATTAGCAACCTTAAATCCATCTGGTACTTTGATTTTCCTTTGCCATATAACTTAACATATTCACAGGTTCTGGGAATTTAGGCATGAACACCTTTGGAAGACCATTATTCTGCCTATCACATGAATGAAGCTGATCTTCTCTCTCTGAGATTGGAGAAAAACCTCTTTTCTACCCTTGCATGTTCCTATTTGAAAATGAGGTAAAAAGCTGTACTCCCATGGGAGAGGATTTAGGATTTATATGAATGTGTTTGCAAATATGCTTGTGTTAAGTATGAGCACTGATAGAAAAAAATGGAAGGGCTTGTTTTTGTAAACTTTTGGCAAGTATATTTACAAGATGGGAATATTTAGTGGATTTTTGTTTTGCTGTGGTTTTTATTAAGGGATGACTTTCTGGGTAAGAGGAAGAAAGGATTGATCTCATCATTTCCCCCCAGGATGCCATACAAATATTTGTATTTTTGTATGTGCCATTATGTGAAGGTGGTTGGGAAGCACTGCCTTAATCTACCACTAGTCTACATGTGGTTCAGATTGAAAAAACATGGTTCCCTCTGTGAATGCCTGTGTTATTCTGTAAATTGTTCAAATAGTGTCTCATCTTCTTTGCTAATTATTTCTAATTTTTAAATCTTATATTTCTGTCTACAACATAGGTTTTTCAAAGAATGTAAATCTTAATGTTTTAAAATATTATTACTGATATCTTGGTCAAATCTGAATAATAGCTAATGAGAAAATCACATAAACTGTTTTATTATCTAAGTATTTAGAATGGCAAAAAATTATCTTATGGTGAGAGAGTACACATAAGGGTTAACTCTTGAGGTTCTGATGCCTGGCACTTGTATGCTAAATGATACCGCATCTGAATGAGTGACTTGTTACAATTTATTGCTCCTTAGACTAAAAGTACCAATCCCATAACTTGAGGAGCCTTCTTGATTAGTTTGATGTAGGGAATTGCTCTAGTCCAAACTTCTCATCCAATCTGGTTCCCCTCATGCATGCTACCGTAATTAGTGTGGTGGCTATCAATTACATTTCAATATGTAATGCTATGCTGTTGAATATATGTTCATCAAACATCCTTGTCAGATTTATAAGAAGTTAAATATTAAATATATACCAAATCTTTAGTAAACCCATTGTGCTAATCATCGTTTTGGATGCAGGGTTGAAGGAATCTGGGAGAATAGGGGTATCAGCATATCTAGACTACTTAGCAGCTGGTTATGTGACTATCTCGATTCAATCAATATATGAACAACTTAGCTAAATACATAAAATTATTTTAAATCATCATTATATTTATCACTAACTATAGGCTAGGCACTGTGCTAGGCATTTTACATACATTTGCATTTAATTTTTTCAGTAACTATGTGAGTTAGATACTATTATTATGCCCATTGACAATTAAAGAAACTGGTACTCAGAGAAATTTAGTAAGTTGTTCAAGGCCATGTAGCTAGTCAGTGGCAGAATCATAATTTGTGACCTATATGAACTTCTCTTAAGTTCCCCTGAAAGCTAAGCCTGTGAAAAAGACTTAAAGATCCTCTATTTGTTAAGTGACTTCAGAAAGCAAAGTGAGAAAGTAGAGAGACTAAGACAAGAAAGAAGGAAAAGCTGAAACAAGAGTGAACTAAGTCACCCTTATGACAAACAGGTGCTCAGTTTTACTGGGACCCCCTGATAAGTATACATAATACCTCCCAGAATAATCTGCTTGAAAAGATAGCTAGAAAATATATTCACTGACTCCCATCCTCCACTAGTTAAGGAAAGTTACCTCAACTGCACTTCTGAACTGCAATTTTTCAAGGACTAAGCTGGCTCCAGAGGCATGAGGGAAGGCCCTGGGCACAAAGCATAATGATCTCAAGCTGTACAGGCTTGAAGTAGAACAGCTGTCTGTAGGAAGTTGTTTGAACTCCTGCGGAACTGTCCACTACAAAAGCAGCAAAATCAAAGGTGGGCGAAGAGGCTGTAGTGTGGTGTGCCACAGACACCTGTTATAGAACGCTAAAGCTTGTGCTCTAAACTATGATTCCATTAAGAAAAAAAACTATTCTCATCAGCAAAAGTTTTACCCTACATGTTTTCTAATAATTTCCCAATATATTAATTTCAGCTTTCCACAAATATTAGTGGAGCTTCTACTCTGATTCAGATGCCTTGCAATATCCAGAAGACCAAGAGACAGAAAAGCAAAAATCTTGCTCTCAAGGAAGAGTTTATTTCAGTGATTATCCAACAGGAAAGTATGCGTGACTCAGGGCAAAGTAACCATTATTATACAACAAAGGAATTTAAATGGTTACTTAGGGTGTGTGTGTGTGTGTGTGTGTGTGTGTGTGATATGTATTCCAGTCTGTAATGGCTTCTTTTTTCAAACTGCAAATGAGAAATTGATTAGGGTCAGAGTTAGAACATATTAGAATGTATGTGAAAATTTTCACAATCAACTATGAAGGCAGTTGAAAGTGTAGGTGGATTAGGCATAGGTAAAAAACTATCAGCGTGTCAGCAGTTTGATATCCTCCTGACAGCATAAGTAGCATGTACTTGCCTTCACCTTCCATAACCTTGAACTCTTCTTGAAACAACTATTAGAGCCAGCTCTTTGAATAGCCTATCTCATTACATTAAGAGCCAATGTCTGATTTCCTGGCAGTGATCAGACATTCGATATATATGTATACACACACACACACACACACACACATATTTATACATATATACAAACATATACATATATATACACATACATATATATATACATATACATATATATGTTCATATATGATGTGGAGTAGATGTGTGTGCATGTGTGTCTGTATTTTAAAGGGTGAAAGACAGACCTGGGCCAGATGTGCTTGAAATACTTAAAGTGTTGTTCACAATGTATTTTATTATCCAAGATCCAATAGGGTCAGAAATCTCAGCAATGTATTCTTGGCATTAGTTTAAAATATTTCAAATCCTCACCAAACTTTTCTCTTCTTATATGTAAGTAGAGTAATTGGTTGTGTGATTCAAAGAATGTTAGAGAAAAATCTCTCTTTCAAAGTAATCTGTTCTACCAAGTATTGCACTGCCTTCACATTCACCTTTAGTCATGCCTTCTTTTCCCACAAGAATTATCTGGGATGGTGACACTTAAGACCCTAATATGACTTAGTTTGTTAAGAGAGACAGCGTGGTAAAATAAAGAGGAGGGACTATAGATTCAGACTATCTGGATTTGTGTACACTAACAGAGTCATTTACTGGGTAATTCTTAGGCAATGTACTTATTCTCTCTAGGCATCTTTGAGAAAAAGAGCTGATCATACATACTAGTAAAATGTAATGGAGAGTTAATAAAATATTGTATGTGAAAGTGCCTAAGAGAGTGCCTATACAGTAAGTGCTCAGTAAAGGCTACTTTTTTCTTTCCTTCATTATATGAAAGGATGACTGAGCATAGTGTGAAGGTTGCAGGAAGAAGAATTAACAAGCCCAGAAATAGATGATTACTGTGGTTCTAAGGGCTAATCCTGAATTTCAACTATTGATAATGGTCAGCATGGGTGGAGAATGAGTTAGATGTTTAAAATATCATAGACTCAAATCCTTTTGCCATTTTCTGTCTATTGCCATTGTCTTTTTCTTTCTGAGCTCTGTGGCTCAGTTTCCTCATCAACAAGATTCAGAGATTGCTATTTCAACTTAAGTTTTGAATAATGTAGTCATGATGAAATAACCAGCTGAGCCTTGAAAGTCGTGTACGAACTGAAGGCACCGTGAAATTCCATGCAAAGAGAACAACCAGCAGCAGCAGCAGGTTGTTAAACTCCCTTCCTCCAGCTTCTGCCTTTACTCTGTAGGCTTGAGATGTGTGTTCATTTAAGAAAAGGTCAGTAAATAAAGCTTCAAAATTTTGGTCAGCAAGCTCCAATTAACTCTGTAGAACCAGACACCCTGCTCCTAATTATGCTGAGCAGTCATCAGAGTTCTCTGAGGTGAGGGCATACTAATATACTTGACAGAATTCTCTGAGTCAATTAGGGCTTGCAATAGAAAGATAAGGGCAGCAGAAAGCATGAATTAATTTTAACCATCGGAGATGAAGGAATCTATATAAACAAACAACAACCAAAAAAGAATCCCATTGTTTTAAAAGGAGGCTGATAAAATATGATGACCTAAACTACTAAATTTTTCATTAGAATGTATTTATGCATTATAAGACATGAAGCAAGTCATAGGCAATTTAGAAAGGAAACAGCGTTATTGCCAGGGATAGCAGTTTTTACTGATAGGAATCCAAGGCAAGAAGCAGGTTTCCTGACTGGTATTGTCCATTAAAATTCTTTTTGATTTTGGATATGATAGAGTAGATAAAAAAATAGTAAATTGGAAGTTAGAATTCAGATAATCTGGGTGCTAACCTCTGATCTGAACATAACTAGCTATATAACCTTGAGCAAATAATACAATCTTCAGGTGCAAAATAAAGATATTTAAAACAGATGACCTCCAAAGTCCTTTTTACAACTAACATTCTGTAGTTCTTTCTTAATCAAGGAAATTACAGGTCAAAATGAGATTTTATATGCATTTGCAATACATTATTGGAAATTCCAGAGCTAAGGAATCCTAGAGCTAATCTTTAATAAATGTATTATCCTTCATTGTCTTTAAAATATATCCAGGGAAGTGTGCAATGTTTTAATATTTTTAGTAGGGCAATTAAAAAACTTAAAAAAGGAAAGTGCAGAAATCATTAGGAAAAAGGCAGATACATGTTTAAATCCCATGAATGATTTAATGCCATAGTTTGAACATAAAATTTGGTTCTGGGTATCCTGGAAGCCAAGGGGGAAAAGTGAAATAAATGTTGTTATATTTATCTCATTATTACATAAAATAAAATACAAACTTTGTCTTGAAAGGGAAACCTTTTCACCCTAAAATTAAAATTCTACAAGAATTCACTGCCTGGATTCCTATATAAGGAACCATTAGTAATATCTCACAATGGACAATCTATTTTAAAAATCCTGAAAACTTATAGAAATGCTTTCTCATCTTGGTTTTCTCCTCTGAAAGTTAGGAAAAAATATTAAAAATTCAATGACTATAAAGATCTAGTAGTGGATATATCATTACTTGGAACATGTATTGGCTAACACGAGTTAAAAATTCAAGGGTGGGGCCATTGCCTCAGATAATACCCTCAACACTAATTCTTTTTTTTCTCATCTGAGTTGGCTTCATTCTCAAGCAAGAGTGGCACTGACTCCTCTAGGTTGACATTCACTCTGCAGCCAATGATTCCAGGAAAGATAATCTCTTTCCCAAGATTCTAAACAAAGTCCTGAACATAGATTTCTTTGGCTAAGCTTACATGGCCATCTCTAAACCAATCACTGCAGCCAAGGTAAGAAAATCCTTTCATTAGCCAGGCATTGGTAAAGTGTTCATTCCTGAAAAAAAAAAGAGTAGAATTATTTTCTCCAAAGCACATGAATCGAGAATGACAAACTGATGTGATAGGAGGTTAGATAAGATGGATAAACCAAAAGCTAGAGATGTAGGACAGAGGAAAAAAAACCTGTCAGATATCAACTACTCAAGTGATATTCACAAGGTTGCTTAGTGAGCATGGAATGATGACAAAGAAATTTCAATTTAACTGAAAAATTTGATGTATCAAGATACGATAGATTAATATTTTCATCTTATCACAGGAATACCCTTGTCAGTTGAATGGGAGATTTGAAATTTAAATGACCAAAATTCCTTCTTCCCTAGAAAGTTAATATTTTCCTTCAACACTAAATGTTTTCTATGCTTCCTGGCTGTTAAACTCTCTTTTACTTAATATTCGTTAGATATATAAATACATTCTAACAATTTATAAACTTTTGTTGGTCTGGGAGTCTTCTGTCTCTTTAGGAGACTGCATATTTCTTGTGATCTGTTAGGTGCTTGTATTTTCTTTATTTTATTTATTTTAAAGATGTGTGGTACAATTCAGGGTTAGGTATACAAACGTTGATTATGCAGATATCCTTGTTGATGAGGTATGCCCCTCCCTCCCCTAACAGTTTCCCTCAACTGCCAATCCCACCCCCCTCCGCTGGAAGTTTCCCACTACTGCCAATCCCTTTCTTATAATATTATGATAATTGTTCAAGGTCCGCTTATGAGTGAGAACATATGGTACTCTGTTCTTTGTTTCTGTGATAGATCACTGAATATAATTGACTCTAAATTCATCCAAGTTGCTGCAAAGTCTATATGTTTGTCCTTCTAGGCGTTTGTATTTTCTTTTAGTTCTGAGGTGGCAATTTTATTTTCACTGTTTCTTTGTTTTTGGTAAGAGGGGGATCACTTTAGCACCCCCACACTGGCAACAAGTGTTTCCTCCATTAGAGGGTTGTTGTGAGAACCATGTGAGGTAATGTATAATATCTGTAAAAAAATTTTAGTTTGGCAATGATGAACACTCAAAACTTAAGAATATTATTCCAATAACTGCAAAACAATGTAACACTATAAGAAAATGAGGGAGCCTATCATTTTCTCTCCCAGGTTTTTTCTTTTGAATTGCCTGTTGTTTCACGGTATTAGTATATTCCCAATCAGACTTGAAACCTCAGTCATAATAATGAATTCTTCCTTGTATTTGACTTTTAGCATAATACCAGTTGCCAAATTCTATTGGTTGCATCTCTGGAATATGTCTTATATATTTTTCTATTTTCTTTTATTCCACTGACATGACACCAATTTTGACCCTAATTTCTTATTCCTTCAACAAAAGTAATTTATCACCAATAGATTTTTTATTTCCAATCTGTACTCTATGCTGTTGCCAGATTAATCATTTGATTGTGCCACATTACTGCTTAGAGATTGACAATGTCTCTCAATGGTTTGTGAAGTTCATACTCTATCCTTCTGTCTATGGCTCACCTCACTGATGTTTGAATCCAGATTTTCAGACTTGTAAATAAAATTCTTCACAAATTCTATTCTTCAGCAAAACAAAATTATTCACTTTTTAAAATTAAATTCCCTATGCTTCCTTGCCTTTATAAATTTGCTCTTATCTCCTCTTGAAATGCCCTTTTTTTCCATCATAGCATATCTAAATTCTACCTATTTATCAACATCCAATTAAAATGTCACCTCCTCCATGGAGTCATACTTGATTTTCCCAGCCAGAAGAAATATTTCCTCTCTTTAATTGCTATGGTATTCTCTTATTTTGCATATTATTTTCTACTTTATGATGATATAAGTATGTATATAATCTCACGATCTTATCAATCTCTTAAAGTTAAGTTTTTTTTATCATGTTTTCTTTTTCCTATATAAAAAAGGACCCCAACATCAAGGTAGGAATGGGGACAAGAGGGAACATACCCCTTAGTGCAGAAAGATGTGGAGGGTATGGGAGAAGAAGTCTCAAAAGGAGGGGTAGGAGGGGAATGTCATTAAGGCAGCAAAATATTCTCTGTGAAAGGTTGGAAGAGGCTCCACTGCCTCAGAGATGAGGACAGAGATGGCCTTCTCAGTGGGGTTCCTTTCACTCCTTTGTCCAGAAGAATGACAATGGCAACTTTTAAGTTTTATGTTGGTTCCCTTGTTCTTAATCTTCCAATACAGAACTCAAAAAAGCAACTAAATTAGTGCTATTTATATGAATGAATGAAATTGCAACTCAAGGAAGCTTGTCCATATACCAAGATTTTTCGGGATCTAATAGTAAACAACTGTGAATTTAGTAGTATAGCAAATAATATAATTAGCATCATTCCTTACATGGTTTTTTTAAAGAGTGTTAAATAACTTTATTAGAAAATTTGATGATTTAATCAGATAAACAAATTGATTGCATTCATGAGTAAACATAGCATACACATTGCTTTCAAATACCCAGAGAAAAACATTTATTTATTTAATTTTTTTTTGCCAACACCTTTCTTAAAAACAGATTTATTTTCTGTCAAAGTTAACATGTAATAATTTTCACAAGATAACCACAGAGAAACATAGGCATTCTGTGTGTATTCATTTATATTTCCATTTTCTACTCACTTGGTTCTTTTTTAAAAAATTATATATATATTTATTTTAAAATTGTGGGGTACAGTTAAGAGTTAGGTATACAAATATTCATTGTGCAGGTACCCTTGTTGATGAGGTATGCCCCCACTTCCCCAGACAGATATTGACTACCATTAAACCCACCTCCCTGCAACTCCCTGCCCCCCAATAGTTTCCTACCACTATCAATCCTCTCTTAGTGTATTGCAGTAGTTGTCCAAGGTCCACTTATGAGTGAGAACATGCGGTAGTCAGATCTTTGTTTCTGTGAAAGATCACTCAGTATTATAAACTCTAATTCCAACCAGGTTGCTGCGAAATTCATAATTTTGTTCTTTTTTATGGCTGCGTAATATTCCATTGTGTATATGTTCCACGATCTTGCTATTGTGAACAATGCTGCAATAAACATATGTGTGCAGGTATCTTTTTCATAAAGTAATTTGAGTTCTTCTGGGCATGTTCCCAGTAGAGGGATTGCAGGGTCAAATGGAAGGTCGATTTGTAGAACTTTTAGGAATCACCACACTGATTTCCACAGAGGCTTTACTAGTTTACACTCCCACCAACAGTATAGAAGTGTTCCCTTTTTGCCACATCCTGTCCAGAATCTGTTATTTTTTCAGTTATTGATGATGGTCATTTTGACTGGAGTTAGGTGGTATCTCAGTGTAGTTTTGATTTGCATCTCCTTGACGATTAGTGAGGCTGAACATTTTTTCACGTATCTGTTGGCTGCTCATATATCTTCTTTTGAGAAGTGTCTGTTCATATCTTTTGCCCACGATGTAATGGGGTTGTCTGTTTTTTTTTCTTTTCAGCACGTTAGAGTTCCTTGTAGATCCTTGGTGTTAGGACTTTGTCAGACATGGAGTTGGCAAATATTTTTTCCCAGTCTGTGGGCTATCTCCATACTCTCTTGATGGTTTCTTTGGCTTTGTAGAAGCATGTCAGTTTAATGAGGTTCCACTTGTCTATCTTATCTCTTATGGGCTGTGCATTTAGGGTTTTGCTCAGGAATTGGATGCCAGTTCCAACTTCCATAAGGGTGTGTCCTGCATTTTCTAAAGTTCTTATGGTTTGAGGTTTTACATTTAGGTCTCTGATCCATTCAGAGTTAATTTTTGTGTATGGGGATAGATAGGGGTCTGGTTAGAGTCTTCTGCATGTGGTCAGCCAGTTTTCCCAGTATCATTTACTGAATAGGTTCTTCTATCCCCAGTGGTGTGTGGTGGAAGCTTTGTCGAAGATGAGTTGGTTGAGAAATTGAAGTTTTGCTGCTGGAATATAAATTCTATTCCATTGGTCTATATGCCTGTTCTTGTACCAATACCAAGTTGTTTTGATTATTGTAGCTTTATAATTAAGTTTAAAGTCTGGTAGTGTGATACCTCCTGCTTTGTTTTTTTGCTGAGGATTGTTCTGGCTATTCTTGGTTGTTTGTGTTTCCATATGAATTCCTGTATTATTTTTTTTAGATCTGAGAAGAATGTTGCGTAATTTGATGGGTATTGCATTAAATCTGTAGATTGCCTTAGGTAAGATGGACATCTTAACAATGATGATTCTTCCAATACATGAGCATGGGATATTTTTCCACTTGTGTGTGTCATCTTTGATTTCTTTGAGGATTGTTTTGTAGTTTTCATTGTAAAGGTCTTTCATGTCTCTGGTTAGGAAGATGCCAAGGTATTTCATTTTTTTTGTTAATATTGTAAATGGGATTGTGCTTTTTATTTGGGTTTCTGTTTGTTTATTATTCGTGTAAAGAAATATGATTGTCTTTTGCACATTTATTTTATACCCTGGGACTTTGCCAAAGTCCTTTATCAGTGCAAGGAGGTTTTTGACAGATTCTCTTGGGTTTTCAAGGTATACAATCATGTCTTATACAAAGAGAGATAACTTGACTTCCTCTTTTCCTATTTGGATACCCCTGATCGCCTTCTCTTTCTGATTGCTCTAGCCAGGACTTCCAAAACTATATTGAACAGGAGGGGTGAGAGTGGGCATCCTTGTCTTGTTCCAGTATTCAGGGGAAATGGTTCCAATTTTTGTCTGTTTGGGAGTATGCTGGCTGTGGGTTTCTCATAGATGGCTTTTACTATTTTAGGTATGTTCCATGTATGCCTAGATGTTCAAGGGTTTTTATCAAGAAGGGGTGTTGGATTTTATCAAAAGCTTTTTCTGCATCTAATGATATAGTCATGGGGTTTTTGTTTTGACCTCTGTTTATGTATTTAACTACACTTATGGTCTTATGAATGTTGAACCAGTCTTGCATCCCAGGGATGAAGCATACTTGGCCATGATGGATGATTTTTGAAATGTGTTGTTGAATCTGATTTGCTAGGATCTTGCTGAGAATTTTAGCATCTATATTCATCAAAGATACTGGCCTGTAGTCCTCTTTCTTTGTTGGGTCTTTATCTGGCTTGTGTATCAATGTAATGTTAGCTTCATAAAATTATTTGGGGAGAGTTCCATCTTTCTTAATGACTGGAATGCTTTCAGTAGGATTGGTATCAGTTCCTCCTTGCATGTCTTGTAGAATTCTGCTGGGAAACCATATGCTCCAGGGCTATTTTTAAAGGTAGTTTTCTTATGACAAAGTCAATTTCCTTTATTGTTATTGGTCTATTTAGGGTCTCAATTTCTGCTTGTTTCAACCTAGGCAAGTTGTGTGATGTCAGAAAGTTCTCCATTTCCTTAAGGTTTTCAAGTTTGTTTCCATACAAGTGTACATATTAGTTTCTGAAAATCTTTTGTATTTCTTCAGGATCAGATGTGACTTCATCTTTTTTGTTTCTGATTGTGTTGATTTGGGCTTTTTCTCTCTTTTTCTTGGTCAGTCTAGCTAGGGGACCATCGATCTTTATCCTTCCAAAGAACCAGCTTTGTGTTTCATTGATTTTTTTGTATTATCTTATTGTCTTCTATGTCCCGGATTTAGGCTTTTATTTGGGTGCTCTGGATTCTTCTGCTGAAGTTAGGGTTTTGGTGATCCTGCTTTTCTAGCTTCCTAAGGTGACTTGTTTGGCTGTTAATTTGTGATCCCTCCATTTTCTTCATGTGCACTTGTAGAGATATGAATCCTCCTCTTACTACAACTTTCATGGCATCCCAGACATTTTGGTAAGCTGTTTCTTCATTTTCATTTGTTTCCAGGTATCTTTTAATTTCTGTTTTGATTTCCATGTTGACCCAGGAGTTGTTTAGTGTCCATGTCTTTGTGGGTTTTGGGGGAACCTTGTTCGTGTTGATATTTATTTTTATTTCACTGTGGACTGAGAAGGTTCATGACAAAATTTCAATCTTTTGAAATTTGCTTATGCTTGATTTATGTCCAAGGATGTGGTTGATCTTAGAGTATGTTCCATGAGGTTTTGAGTAGAATGTATATTCTATGGTTGTTGGGTGGAGTGTTCTGTAGGGATCAATTAAGTCCATTTGGTCAAGTGTCACATAGAGGTTCTAGACCTCCTTGCTGATTTTTTGTCCTGATGATCTGCCTAGGATTGTGATTGGAGTATTAAAATCCTTAGCTATGATAGTGTTAGAATCAATATCTTTTTTGTGTTTACCTAGAAGGTGTTTTATGAAAGTTGGTGCTCCTATGTTGGGTGCATATATGTTTATGATGGATATTTCTTGTTGATGGATTGAACCTTTTATCATTATGAAGTGGCCTTCTGTATCTTTTCTGATTTTTGATAGCTGAAAGGGTATTTTGTCTGAGATTAAGATTGTGACTCCTCCTTTCTTTTGTGTTCCGTTCACCTGAAATTTTGCTTCCCATCCTCTTACTTTGAGTCTGCGAGTATCCTTTCTAGTGATATAAGTCTCTTGGAGGCAATATATTGTTGCCTGGTGATATTTAATCCTTTTTGCCATTCTATGTCTTTTCAGTGGTGCATTTAGTCCATTCACATTCAGGCTAATTATTGAAATGTGAGAGATGATCCCTATCATGAGGTTCTTATAGAGTTGTTGTTGTTCCTGTTTGTTGTCTGTTTTTTGGTTTTTGGTTTGGTTCATGTGTGTTTTTAATCTTTTTCCTGCACTCTTGTGAAGAACATTGTTTTCTTATTCCTTTTTTTCTGTGTTTAATACTTTCTTAAGTGTTTCTTGTAGAGGTCGTCTGGAGGCAGTGTAAGTTCTTAGGGATTGGATATCTGGGAAAGATTTTAATTCTCCCTAACTGATGAAGCTTAGCTTCGCTGGGTAGGTTATTCTTGGTTGAAATTATTTATCTTTGAGAACTTTGAAGATAGGGCTCCAAGCTCTCCTAGCCTGAATGGTTTCTGTAGATATATCTGCTGCTATTCTAATTGGTCTTCCATGGTAGGTAGTCTGACATCTTTCTCTTGCTGCCTTTAGGATTTTTTCTTTTATAGCTACTTTGTTTAGGTGAATTACTATATGTCTGGGAATTGGTCTTCTCATTTGTTGTCTTGCAGGGGTTCTCTGAATCTCTTGTGTTTGAATTTTTGCATCACTGATGAGATGAGGGACTTTTCTTGGAGAATTTCATGGAATGTTTGTTCCAGGGTGGTCTCTGTCTCGCTTTCTGCCTCAGGAAGTCCAATTACTCTTAGGTGTGGTTTCTTGAAGTAATCGCTCATCTCTTGAAGGTTTTATTGTCTTTTTAAGCTTCTTTTCTATGTTTTTGGCAGTTTGAGTTTGTTCTATATTTTGATCCTCAAGCTCTGAGATTCTTTTTTCTGCCTGGTTAATTCTGCTTTTCATGCTCATCAGTTTGTCATTTATTTTATTCACAGTATTCTTTACTACTGTTATCTCAGTTATCAATTCCTCTCTATTTTCCTCTTGTCTTCCCTCAAATCTTTTTAATCTCTCTATTAATGTCTTGATATCTGGGTTTCTAGTTTGAGACCAGTCATTCTGGGGGCTCTTCATTGTTTGCATTCCAAAGTCTGTTTTCTTAGTGTCTGACCTCCCAGGGGTCTATGAGTGACCCATATTCTTATTTTGGTTTTTCTTCAGTTGTGTAGATTTTTCTCTCCCCCTTTCCCTCCTCTTCTTTAATTCTGTTTTTCAGGGAAGGTGGGGTTGCTTTTACTTCTTTTTGTTCAATCTCCTCTTCTTCCTTATAAGGATCCTCTGGATTTGTTCAATTCTGATGCTGGACTGTGGGTTAGGGGCTGTACTTTTTGCAGTTTTGAGATTTAATTGAGGGCGAAGCTGTGGTTCAGAATCTCTCTGCAGATCCCAGTATCCACCAAGAGTTGTATGGGCACCCTGGAATCCACCTCCCACTACTTTACAATCTGTCCATGCACTGGGGTTTAGGTTTGCGCCCTGGAACTAAAGGAGGTGAGAAAAAGGAAAATAATGGAAGAAGTGGGAGTCAAGAGGAAGTTGGAGAGAGAGAAGAGGAAGAGAGAAAACAGACATACATACCAACTAATGAATGAAAAGAGACACACAGCCAGAAAAGAGTAAAAAACAAATAACCAAATAAACTTCGCTAAAGCATACTGGTAATCATACAAAAACAGTCCAATAAGATCTTGCCTTTTGATGTATTCTTCCCCAACACAAATAGGTCTTCTAAGTCAAAAAGCAAACAAAAGTGAACAAAACAAACAGTCAAAACAATAAAATAAAAATTCAAAATAAGAAACCAGTCTAGCTCTGAGGTCTTTCCTGAATGTCTAAGGTCTCTTCAGCTCTGATCTCTAGCCCCTCCCCTCTACTGTCATTGCAGGCAGATAGGGTTACTCATAGCTTGGTCAGTTCCCTTGGGTTGCTGCCTGGCAGGTCTGCCACACAGAACTGTGTGGTCTGTGTCTGATTCAGCATAGGAGGGAGGAGGGGCTTCTGTTTCCTGGTTTGGCGAGGTTACCTTATGCCACAAGGTGGAG
Source organism: Tarsius wallacei (assembly GCA_963574415.1). Lineage (NCBI taxonomy): Eukaryota > Metazoa > Chordata > Mammalia > Primates > Tarsiidae > Tarsius > Tarsius wallacei. The sequence continues at coordinate 9,809 of CAUYQG010054052.1, read as the reverse complement.
GCTGCAAGGAGCTAGGCAGAGCAATGCAAATCTCTGCCTGGAAAATGGCTGCGGTGGATGGCTCCTCACCAGGCTTGGACTCCTCTTGACTTTCCCCGATCCTCTCTCTCTACTGTTCTGGGGCCCCAGTTGATCTGCTATGAAGGGCAATGATGGTGTATGTCTGGCATCAGGCACTGGGAACCAGCGAGATAGCTGGGCGCTGCAGTTTGGTGTGCTGTGGTGGCTTGGGGTGGGGGAAGGAGCTAGGAATTTCCTGGGGCTGGAGCCGAGTGCTGCAGTGGCGGCAGCTGCTCAGCACGTGGTAGCAACCACAGCAGTAATCCCTTGTGCAGGCCATAGTGCTGTGGCGGCAGTTTGCTGCTGCGTGGGATCACCTATAGCAGCCACCCCCCATGGAGGTGGCAGCTGCGGAGGTACGTGGAACCACCTTCAGGAGCCACTTTTTGTGGAGATCTTCACAGTTCGACTTGTCCTGTCGCCATCTTGCCGAGTGTCCTACATGGTTTTTTAAATGTCTGTTGTCTCCAATAAGCTTAAGCCAAACAGAAGGTTGCATATAGTTCTTCATTAAACTCATAACTGACTGAAGATCCAATATATTTGCTGTTGATTAAAGAAAAATCTATATGCCTTAAGGTAATGTACATATGGCAATAAAACTGACATTTGTTTATGGAAAAGAAAAAGTTTTGTTGATATTTTTGCCTCAAAGGTCCATGGTACCCCTGCAAGGAAGTAGGCCACAAAGGTACCTCCAGGCAGATCAAAATATTTGACCCCAAAAGTCTTTGAGTACACACAGACTACCAGACAACTGTTCAGATGAATTTAGTTAAGTGCTATGAATCACAAAAGAGATGCCATTGAATTTATATGTGGATTGCTTGCATAAATTGTATTTCTTAATCAAAAGAAAAATATCAAACATGACTTCTATAGAATATCTTACTTAGAATAAAACTGCCTGTATATGTAACTGTCCAGTATAACTTGATATGTAATGAAAAATTTCTTGTGTGACAGAGTTAATTTTTATATAGTTTGACCACTAAGCAGGATGGTTTACTAAATTACTTATATTTTTAAAATGTCCTAGTGTATTAAACTGGTACTATGTATCATATTCTGTTTTAGTGTCATTGTTCAGTTAAAAGATGAATGGGATTTAAAATTTACTGAGAGAGAAAAATTTTAGGTAGGTGACATAATAGGACACATACTGGGATGGGGTGAGAGGGAGAGCTTCAAATATAAAAATCAGCACCATGTTGTGAAGAGATTGTTTCAAACTACATGTCAATGATATACTTAATTTTGTAGTACCTAACACAAGTCTGAGGTTTATCCATCAAATAGCAAATGATCATATAACATTATTGTTATAGATATTCTACATGTAACTTTTAAAACTAAAGCATAATTTTAATATGTATGTTCTTATTACAAAAGCCTTGGATACATATTACTTGAAAGTCAAAAAATACAAACTAAACTAAAGACTCCCTTCCCAAGAAAACCCACATAATTCCTCTAACCCAGTGGAAGCTGAATCATATTAAATTACTAATTTATAGATCTACATATATGTGTCTGTGTATACACACACACACACACACATTTATTTATTTGGGTATGTATATACATTCACTGAAATTATATCACAAAGTATGCATTATTTTGTAACTAGTTTTTTAACCTTATTTAAGAACACAATTTGTAATTGACCAACACATTACTGTATTAGTATTCCTGTTTCTGATTAGAAACATTTATGCTTAATATAGAAATTTCCACTCTGTTGTACAAAGTTATATTTTATCTTCATTTTATATTTCTACTTGGCACTGTCTGTCTGGGTTTGTTCTGACAATCTTTATAGATTTGAGGATTTAGATTGGATTTTCTTCATCACCATCCTCACTAATATTTATTGAATGTTTACTGCATGCCAGCTACTGCTAAAAGGTTCACATGCATGCTTATTTAATACTTTAAAAATAGCTGCAAAGCTGTCACTATGAATAGTCTATTTTACAAATGAAGATATTAATTTCAGAAGTGCTTATTCTTTATACCTGCTCTACAACAGGAGGAATGTTTTAGCTTCAAGGCTCAACCACTCTTTTTTTTTTTTTGAGTTGGAGTCTCACTCTGTTGCCCAGACTGGAGTGCAGTGGCCCCTCCCGGCCACCGCAGCCTCAACCTGCTGGGGCTCTGGCGATCCTTCCGTCTCAGCCTTCCAAGTAGCTGGAACTACAGGTGCGCGCTACCACACCCGGCTAATTTTTTGATTTATTGTAGAGATGAGGGCTCACCAAGTTGCCCAGGTGGGTCTCGAACCCGCGGGCTCAGGCAATCTACTCACCTCAGCCTTCCAAGGCCCAGGATTACAGGCTGAACCACCGAACCTGGCTTCTCAACCACTCTTGATATAGTTTATCTTGTTACAAAAAAAGCAATGATTACACTTTCACTTTAAGCTAAGTTGATTTCAAAGTAAAAATATTGTGTAAATACAGTAATTTCAAAATGAGAAAGGATATATTCTACAACTATGATAAATATCTTTGTTAAACTTTAATCAAAATATAATATAATAATTAACTATAAAATATGTAAAACACAGACATGTAGTAGTTAATGAACTCTGAGCCACCCTGGGTTTAAATCCTATTTCCAACCAGCAATTAGCTGTGTGCCCTTAGAAAAATTACTTGACCTTCATTTTCATCAATTTTTGCATCTGTTAAATGAAAGGGTAACAATATGTACCTCGCAGTGTTTTTATAAGGATTAAATGAATTCTTACATGTAATATTGAAATGGATCATAGCTGAAAGTAATAAGCTGCTGCAAATATGAAAAAAAAACCCAGAAATGTTTCTATGGATAAATCTCAGTCTATGAGAAAGCAAGGAGATAATAAATACGAATATATATGTTCTAAATAACACAGAAAGTTTGAAATAATTTGAAATATGTTCAATTTTATATTCTGCACAGCAAAGAGGTCTTTTAAAATGTAAACTCCTATGGTAGACAGAATGAATTCACAAAGATGTCCATACCCTATCCTTAGAACCTGTGAGTATATTATGTCATATGGTCAAAGAGACTGCAGATAAAATTAAGGTATGGACTTTAAGATAGGAAGATGATTCTAGATTATCCAGGTGTACTCAACCTAATCACATGAGCCCTTCAAAGCATAGGACATTCTCTGACTGGAGTCAGAGAGATGTGTTAGAAGAACCAAAGAGGTCAGCAGAAGTTAGAGAGATTTGAAATATTAAAAAGACCTTATAGTGCCATTGCTGATTAAGAGACAGAGGAGGCCATGTGTCAAGGATGACAGTAAGGATATGGGGTCCTCAGTCCTATAATTGCAAGGAATTGGGCTCTGCTAAAAATCTAAATAGGCCTGGAAGGCAATTCTTTCAAAAGCCTCCCAGTAAGAGCCCAGCCTCACAAAGGAACACCTTAATTTTGGTTCCACGAGACCCTAAACAGAGAGCTAACTAAGCCACCTGGGCTTAGATACTGACCCAGAAAAACTATGAGATGATAAGTTGATGTAGTAAGCTGCTAAATCTGTTATAATTTGTTATACAACAATAGAAAACTAATATGGCACCCTTAGCTTAACAAAATTGAATAGATCTCAAAGTAAAACTCAAAAAATTTTCCAGAGTATTAACCCAATAAATCAAGTTCTATAACACGAAGCAACAAAACTAGAAATAAATCTAAATACAAATGCAGAAAACCCAGTTGTTTAAAAATGTTAATTATAAACAAACTTTCTACTTAAATAAAGGTGTTCAAAGAGACAATCCAAATTCTATTTACAGAATATCGGAAGAGGCAAGTTTATAAGGAATGAGAATGTTGTATGCTAAAACATTTGGGACAAGCAAAAGCTGTATTGAAAAACAAACCAAAATTCCTAAGCATTTTCATGAAGAGATCAAAAAGTGAATAAGTTCTATAATCTTAAAAATTGGAAAGACAATATAAAGTAAATCTAATCTACAGAGATGGAAATTGTTAATAAAAATGAATAGATAAATATTAAAGCAGAATAAATAAATGTTAGTTATGAAGTTAAGTATTTTAATAATCAATAGAAAAGATAAATCATTAGTTTTGAAAATAAACAACAAAGAGGAAAAAGAAAATACATATACAACATTAAGAATAAAAAGTATGAATTAACCACAAATAAAATTTTAAGGCAATAAAATATGTATCATGGTGCTAATAAACTTGAAAATATTTTCTATGCAAATATTAATTCATATACTTCACTTAATAAGAGAGAAACCCTAAGAAAACCAGTAGCCATGGGGAAAAAATAAGAAAGCCATTAAGAATATTGACCCCAGACAATTTTACTGACAAATTCTTTTACGCATTCAATTATAACATAGTTCTGGAGTTATTTACATTGTATCAGATGATAGAGAAAGAAGGGAAGTTTGTTTTATGGAGCCAGCATTAGGCTATTAACAAAATCTGAAGGAATTCAAAAAAGAAAAATAGTGACAAAATTTTACTTCCAAATGCAGGTGGGAAAGTCAGGAATATCTTATTCATAATTAGAATTGAAGAATATAGTAAGAGAATAATAAAACATGAACAAATAGATTTTGTTCTAAGGATGCAAGATACTTAACTATTAGGAAGACTAATGGCATTTGCAACAGTAGTAACAGGTCCAGAAAAAAAAAGAAAAGAATATGATCATGTTGACAAATGCCAAAAATGCAACATTTTTTACTGATGAAAAATAAAATACAAATATGCTTCATTAAAGTAGCAGCTAAAATTGGCTGGGCATGGTGGTTCATACCTATAATCCCAGCACTTTGGGAGGTGGAGGTGAGAGGATTACCTGAGTCCATGAATTCAAGACCAGCCTGGGCTACATGGCAAGACCATGTCTCTATAACAATGCAAAAACTTAGCTGGGGACATAGTGGTGCACACCTGTAGTTCCAGTGACTTAGAAGGCTGAAGCGGAAGAATTGCCTGGGCCCAGCAGGTCGAGGCTGTGGTGGCCATGAGTATGCCACTGCACTCCAGCCTGGGTGATAGATTGAGACTCTGACACAAAATAAAGTAAAATAAAATAAAATAAAATAGTAGCCAAAATTATATTTAATGGTTAAACATTACAGCAATTTCTATTATAATCAGGAGCAAGACAATGATGCCAGACATCACTAGTATTGTGCACATCACTCTTTAATAAAAATTGCTACCTAAAACAATAATGCAAATGAATAAAATTCAAAGTAAGAAAATTCTAAAATAAAATGACAAAATTAACACTATTTGCTGATGATTGCTTATCTAGAAAAAACAGAAGGAACTGCCAAACAAAACAAAGCAAGAAGCAATATGACCACTCACTAAAAGATCTGGTTACTGCTATGGATGGAATTGCGTCCCCCCTCAAATTTGTCTGATGAAGCCCTAACCACCAATGTGACTGTATTTGGAGAAAGAACCTATAAGAAGGAAATTAAGGGTAAATGGGGTCATTGGGGTGGGACCTAATATGCTATAATTAATGGCCTTAAAAGAAGAAACACTAGAGAACTCAGTCCACACATGCACAGAGAAGTCAGTTGAGTACACAGTAAAATGACAGTCACATGCAAGATAGGAGATGAGGTCACAGAATGAACCTCAGTCCTGATCTGGAACTAGAGTCCTGATCTGGAACTTCCCATAGCTGCAAGAAATACACTACTGTTATTTAAGTCACCCAGTCTACGATATTTGCTATGGCAATCTGACTGATACAGTAACCAGTTTTACAGAGTGTATGTTCTACTCATCAGCACATGGAACTTACTCCAAGATCAATCACATTCTCAGACAAAAATTAAGCATGAACAAATTTCAAAGATCGGAATAATGCTATGCATCTTTTCAGATCCCAGTGCAATAAAAATAAATATCTCCATCAACAAAATTCACTGAAAACACAAGAAGACATGCTAAACCACATGCTGCTGAATGACTTCTAGGTCAACATGCAAATCAAGGCAGGGTCAACATGCAAATCAAGGCAAAAATAAAAAGATTGCTGGAAAAAAACTAAAACAAAGATTTATCTTATCAGAATTTTTCTGGAATGCCGTGAAATCGATGTTAAGAGGAAAAGTAATAGCATTTCATGCACACATCAAAAACAGGAAGATCACAAGTAAACAACCTAATATCACACATACAGGAACTGGAAAAGCAATATCATCTAAATCCTAACTTCAGCTGAAGAATCCAGATCACCGAGATAAAATCATCATAGAAAGGACCAGCAGACAAACACCTCGTTCTTTGAAAGGATAAATAAGATTGACAAAACCCTGGCAAGATTGACTAAGAAAAAAGAGAAAGTCCAAATAAAAATAATTAGAAATGCAAAAGTTGAAGTCACAACTGACCCTGAAGAAATCTAAAAGATGATCAGAGATTACTATAAACACCGTATGCAAATAAACTATAAAATCTGAAGGAAATGGAGGACTTTCTGACATCACACAAGCTCCCAAGTTTGAAGCAACAAGAAATTGAAACTCTAAACAGACAAATAACAATACAGGAAATTGACTCAGTCATAAGAAATCTCCCCACCGAAAAAAGTCCAGGCCAGATGACTTCCCAGCTGAATTCCATAAGACACGTAAGGAGCTGATACTAATCTTATTGGAAGTAATCCTGGCAATCGAGAGCAATGGAATTCTCCCCACTCATTTTATGAAACTAACATCCTACTGATACCCAAACCTGGCAAAGACCTGACAAGGAAAGATAACTACAGGACAATCTCCTTGATGAATATCGGCACAAAAATTCTAAACATGATTCTTTCAAATAAGACCCAACAAAATATCTCAAGGATCATCTATCATGACCAGGTGGGCTTTATTTCTATGATGCAGGGCTGGTTCAACATTCATAAGACCATAAATGTAATTCAGTACATTAACAGATGTAAAACTAAGAACCACATGATTGTATCATTAGACACAGAAGAAGCATTTGACAAAATCCATCGTTCCTTCTTGATAACAACCATTGAGCACCTAGGCATAGAAAGTACATTCTTCAAAACTATAAGAGTCATCTATGATAGACCCACAGCCACCATTTTGCTCAATGGGCAGAAGACGGAAGCATTTCCTCTAAGAACAGGAACAAAACAAGCATGCCTACTCCCACCTTTCCTGTTGAGCATAGTGCTGGAAGTTTTAGCCAGAGTAATCAGGCAATAGAAGAATATTAGCAGTATCTAAATAGGAAAAGGTGAAATTAAGCTATTTCTCTTTACAGATGATGTGATTTTATACTTTGAAAACCCTAAGAAGTCTGTCAAAAGCCTCCACTCACTGATAAACGTCTTTGGTAAATCTCAGGTTACAAAATCAACATGCACAAGACAGTTGCATTTCTGTACACCAGCAACAATCAGGCAGATAACAAAATAAAATGTACAATCCTATTCATAATAGCACACAGAATATGAAATACCTTGGCATCCACCTAGTCAGAGTAGTGAAAGATCTTTACAATGAGAACTACGGAACACTTCTCAAATAATTCAAGGACGACACAAATAAATAGAGAAAACATTTCATGCTCTTGGATTGGAAAAAATCAATACTGTCAGATGCCCAATCTTTTGTTTCCAGACCTGAAAACGACAGTACAGAAATTCATATGGAAACAAGAAAGAACATGAATAGCCAAAACAATCCTCAGCAAAAGGAACAAAGCAGGAGGTATCACACTTCCAGACTTTAAACTTTATTAGAAGGCTATAGTAACCTAAACAGTCTGGTATTTTTACATGAATAGCCACATAGACCAATGGAATAAGACAGAGATTCTGGAAGCAAAAACTTGGTCTCTCAACCAACTCATCTATGACAAAACAACACTAACAATCACTGGGGAGAGGAAACTATATTTAGTAAATGGTGCTGAGAAGATTGGAAGAACACGTGGAGATGAAACTGAACTTCTACCTATCACCATATATAAAAATCAACTAAAAATGGATTAAAGACCTAAACATAAAACCTCATACCATAAGAATCCTAGAAGAAAACATAGGAAGCACCCTAATGTGCATCAGAGTAGACAACAGTTTCTTGACCAAGTCCCCAGAAGATAATGCCATAAAAGCTAAATTAGATAAGTAGGACCTCATCAAATTGAAAAGCTTTTGCATAGCCAAATAAACCATCAAGAGAGTAAAGAGACAACCCATGCAATTAGGAAAACAAAATATTTGCAAATTAAGCATCTGACAAAGGCCTAACATCCAGGAATACAAGTTACTCAAATGAAGTGAAAGGAAAAAAAAAAAACATTAAAAAGTGGGCAAAGGACATGAGTAGACACTTTTCAAAAGATGGCATACAAGCAGTCAACACAATATGAGAAAATGCTCAGCCTCACTCATCATCAGAGAAATGCAAATCAAAACTATAGTGAGATACAACCTAACTCTAATAGGGATGGCTATTATTAATAAGTCAAAATACAACAGATGCTGGCACAGGTGCAAAGAAAAGGGCATGCTTCTACTAGTTCAGCCTCTATGGAAAGCATTGTGGTGATTCCTGAAAGAACTAAAAATTGATCTTCCATAAAATCCAGCAATTCCTCTCATGGGAATATACCCAGAGGAACACAAATTGTTCTACACAAAAGGCACCTGCACACACATGTTTATTGCTGCACTATTCACAATAGCAAAAACATGGAGCCAACCCTACTGCCCATGCAAAGTGGAATGGATAAAGAAAATGTGGTACATATGCATGATGGAGTATTACATAGCTATAAAGAAGGACAAAACCATGCACTTCGCAGCAAATTGGATTGAGTTGGAGACCATCACAAGTGAACTTTCACAGAAACAAAAAACTGAATACCTCATGTTCTCACTCATAAGAGGGCCCTGAACATTAGTCACAATAGCACAAGGGAGGGATTGGTAGTCACTGGGAAATTCTAGGAGAGGAAGGGGAGAGGATGTGGGGCATGTGACAACAACACAAAGCATACTTGGTTCATTACCAGGGGGATTGAGGGCCAGTTAGAAGCCCAAACTTTACTTGCATGTATCCTACTTATGTAGTTAATTCTCCCTTGTACCACCACATTCTTATAATAAAATAAGTTTTTAAAAAAGCATTCAATATTTAATGAAATTTACATCACAATTCTATATTTAAGAATACTCGTTAAGCACAGGTTTTTGAGTCAGACAGTCGAGTTCAAACCACTGATCTGTTATTTACTAGTTGTGTGACCTTTATCAAGTTACTCAACTTCTGAATATTAGTTTAATTATCTGTGTAATGGGGCAATAATACATTATAATGAAATAATGTATGTGCCTGGCACATAGTACATTCTCAGTAAATGGTAGTGTCTGAATCCCTGTATCACTGTTTAAATAAAAATAAATGACAGGAGAATACAAAGTTTTCATAAGTAAGAAGTAAAGAAAGTGGGAATAAAATATAGATGAATGAAAACATGCTTATATTGGAAGGAACATACTTATAAGCTTGGTAAGAAATTGAAAATCATAAAGGAGCAATTGTACATTTTTTTTTCAGAAGTTGAGCAAAATGCAATGTAGCCACAAAGCTTGCAATGCCAGGTTATGGCAATTTTTTTTTATTCAATATTTTTTATTATGATATTGTGGGGCAGAGTTAAGGGTTAGGTGTACAAATATGCCTCGTTCAGGCACCCTTGTTGATAGGAAGTGTCTC
>CAUYQG010054049.1:0-13567 GCA_963574415.1 Tarsius wallacei | reverse complement strand
ATTAAAGTTTTCTGAGTCAATGTTTTTAAAATTATTATTATTGTATTTTAAAGATGTGGGGTATAATTCAAGATTAGGTTCATAAATGGTCAACATATAGGTGAAATTGATTCCTCCCATTGGTCCTCACTTCACCTGGTTTAGGATCAGGTACCTCTATTGATATGGTGCCGCCGCTCCCCCCCCACACCCCACACACTCAGCAGTGTTCTGTTACTGCCAATCCCTTTCTTGTAGTATTATAATAAATGTTCGAGGTCCACTTATGAGTGAGCACATGTGGTATTCAATTCTTTGTTTCTGTGATTGATCACTAAGTCAGACTTCAATGAGTATTCAACTCATTTGGATTTTTGTTTCAATGCAAATCTTATTCAGTAAGTCTGAGGTGAAGAATCTAAGACTTTCTTTCTATCACTTTCAGGTATTGATATTACTGATCTAAGAAAAACACTTTTAGTAGTAAGTCTATTTCTCCTAACTTACCAAACAGGTAAATAAGATCAGAGGAATTTCTTGATTACTAAATATTATAATACTGGTCATGGGCAGAGCCCAAACTATATATCATGCCAATTTTATTCTATTAGTAATTTGCATATGTTCTTTATTTCTCTACATATTGGTTACATTATTCTCTATGTCACAGCAGTTATATTTTTAATTAATTTAATTCAGAACTAAATAAAACATTGTTAGAAAATCTCTTACTAAGTAACTATAACATTTGTGGAAGGAGAATAGTACAGTAGGCAGACTATTGATAACCCTTAAGAGAAATGAGAAATTAAACCCTAACTAGTGATTGAAGGAATATTGGTCTATGATAACAATGTACTATATTATTTGTATCTATGATGTGGTAGGCTTAATACAGAAGAATACTTATGTCTCAATTTTGGTATGATGATTTAATTCAACTGATATAAACATTTATTTGAATGTACTATTTAAACATTTGTGCATATTTTCCCTTGTAAATTTAGTCATCCATGCCAAATCATTGCAACAGAGTTCCCTACTGCTATAGTGATTTTCTTTAGCATATATAATTAAGTTTTTTGTGTCTTGGAGTAAGGTTGCTGCTAGGTCTGCCAGCTTGCTTTAAACTAGAATGAGAAGACATAGATAGTTGATTTATATTGATGCAATCTCTGATTTGATTATGTACCAATCTTTCCAAAAGTTTTTTTTAAGTTTGTTAATTATATATTATATTTTACTAATACTAGATATAATTCCAGCACACCTTAAAGTCCTGCATGAAAGTGACAGTTTACAGAGCTATATTAATATTATCAAAAGTAATGCCTTTCAAAACAAACAAACAAACAAGTAAACACAGTAAAATAAATGGGAATACAATTATCCTTTGAATACGTTCTTTCTTGGGGAAAATTTTCACTCATGATTTCACAACTCTTAAGAAAATAGTAGCCTATAAGTCAAAAGTAATTGATGATCTGTAATGCTTGGAACTGTTTGTTAAGTGTGTTCATTTATTTATTGATAAGTCCATATATGTGAAATTACATTACATGGGAGGACTTAAGTCATGGTGTCTCCTAAGTCATACGGTTTCACATTTTACATGAGACACAGAGGCACATCACTGACTATAAGTAAACATGAAAAAACGCCCCCTTCTATTTTCCACTCTTGACTTTTTAGAGCCTTGTACTTGGTTCAATTCTCACAATAAAGCCCAAGTTGTGGGTATTTTTAAACTCTTCCCCCATAAAAAATGAGAAAGAACATTTGTTTTTAATCTTTAAACTTGATCTTCTCTTGACAGAGTAGTCTGTTTTAATGCGTTGGTGATTCATACATGCACTTATTTTTAATCAGTGACTCGGATAACATTATGGAATACACAGTTTTGATAACATAAAGTTTTGGATTTAGAGACTATAATATATGACTCTTATTTATTTAGCTCATATATACTTTGTGCTTAAGATACTCAAAACACTGTTCTTAGCAGAATTGAAATTATAGCAGTAGAAATGATAGTATGCCTTCCAATCTAGAATATACTGATAATCACTGAAATTTTAGGCATCTTGAAAGTCCATTGGGTAATACTGTATATTTTAACGTGGGATATTTTGAGCAGGGACTCTCTATAAATTGTTACAAATACTTGATTATAAATTGTGCCTATTAATAAGAGTAAATCTATGGAAAAGTAAGTGGCAGGTTTATGTGATTCAGATATTTTATTCTACACATTTTATTTTTACAACTTTGTATAGAGAAAATGCAAGTGCATTTACTCTGGGACTAGTTCAGAACCAAATGGAACAGTAGTATCTTATGCTATCAGGAAAATGCATATTCAATTATGCCCTAGAATTCATATTTTAATTTTACTAGGATCCAAGAGGATTCCACATGAATCTTTGGTATTTTAAAATCAATCTAAGACTCAGAGTTAGAAAAATGTACCACAACCAACAGTACAAACACACAAAGGTATACATGTGCACGTGTGCGCACACACACACACACACACACACATACACACACACACACAGAAGCATGTATACACAGGCTGGTAGTCCTCCTCTCCACCAAACCTCATAATGGTCAAAATGCTAAAAACGCTGTAGAGCTAAAATAGAGGAACATTTAGATAACTTAGCAGCAGATAAGAAACTACCTAAGCATAATTTGGCCCTTAAAGCCATTGGCAACATTTCTAAACATCTAATAATTACACTCTTGAACTTCTTTCTAAAGTTCAACATGAAGTTAAAGCTCACCTCAGGGCTTACTAAAAACTTATGCTTAGTCAAATCTTAACTTTTCCTTCATGGCTTGGAGGAATATTGTTTTACATTACTCGATAATCCGACATCTCTGCCACAATTTTCTTTATACTGGTTTATCCCACTAAGAGCAGAATCATGTCACAAGTGACTTTGTGTTTATTTCTGCTACACTTTTGCCACAAACAGAAACATAAAACCGTGTCATTGTATTAATGTCTATTCGCTTTCTAGTTATAAAATTATTTTCATAGGTATATATTTGCTAGTATTTTCTAAACGCTTTCAGCCTAGTAGTTAATTTTTTTAAATGCTCTGAAGATACATTGCCATTATTTTGATTAATATTTCCTGGCATAACAGCTGCAAAATTGTATCCTAATTAAATTTTTTCCAAGAAGTTATGCAAATTATTGACAGATTTAATGCTCCCAGCATATATCTTTGCTCTCATTGCAAGATTTCTGGAGTTTATGCTCAATTAATTTACTAGCTGCAATATCTTTATGCATTTAATTAATAATTCTATATTGTTTGGGGACATTTCCCACCTTTAAAAGAAATCCAGAATAAAGGACTTTTCAGTTTTCACTTTTCGTTTACTCTCTCACTGCAGGTTAATATTTTAGAAGGCCAAATTGAACTTTTGAAAAAAACCTTAATTCTGTAGAATGGTTTCACTAATGACATTGCATCAAAGGCCAGATTTTAAATAGGCATAAGTATCTTTTTCTTTTTTTCTCTGTGGCATGGTTTATGCTAGTGCCAGCATAATTTTGTTTCCCTGTTTCAATTTATGCCATATGAAACTCATTTCTCTTTGAATCCAGCCATGCTATCCATCTCTTTTGGTTCTCAACAATTGCCTATTACTGCACACCAGCTAATTTCTGGCTGGTCTGCTAGAAATTAATTAATTAATGGCACTTATGACAGAATTTAATTAGGACTGAATTCAACTAATTTAATTTATTTTATGAACTCTTAAAAACTAAAAATATTTGGGGCAAAATTTCACAATAAACATTTGTTAAATGAACTCATTTAGCACAAAAAGATAACATTTATTCATCAATTTTTCTAATGGATGGACCCAAATAAAATGTATTGCCAATTATAATAAAGCTGCATTCCCTAGTACAATTTCTTTTTCTCTGTCGCCCAGATTGGAGTGCAGTGGCCGCTCCCGGCCACCACAGCCTCAACCTGCTGGGCTCCGGCGATCCTTCCGCCTCAGCCTTCCAAGTAACTGGAACTACAGGCGTGCATTACCACGCCTGGCTAATCTTTTTGATTTATTGTAGAGATGAGGTCTCGCCAAGTTGCCCAGGCGGGTCTTGAACCCACGGGCTCAGGCAATCCACTCACCTCAGCCTCCCAAGGCATGGGATTACAGGCTGAGCCACTGAGCCCAGCTGGAAACAGCTTTAACAGCATTTTGTGAAGGAGCAAACTCAGCCCTGAGAGGGCGAGTAAATTGCTAGAGGTTGTGTGGACATTACAGAAATACAATAATTTGAACCTTGGTTGGTCAGATTCTCAAGCTGAGTATTAACCATCCACTTTTTTTTTTTTGAGTTGGAGTCTCACTCCATTGCCCTGGCTGCAGTGCAGTGGCACACTCATGGCTACCCCAGCATCAACCTGCTGGGCTCCTGTGTTCCTTCTGCCTCAGCCTTCCAAGTAGCTGGAACTACAGACAATCGCTACCACACCCGGCTAATTTTTTTATTTTATTGTAGAGAGAAGGTCTCACCATGTTGCCCAGGGTGGTCTCGAACCCATGGGCTCAAGCAATCCTCTCGCCTCGGCCTCCCAAAGTGCTGGGATTACAGGCTTGAGCCACCGAGGCTGCCCCCACCCCCCGTTATTTTGAATTGGAGTCCCACTCTGTCACCAAGGCTGGAGTGCAGTGGCACACTATGACCACCACAGCCTCGACCTGCTGGGCTCAGGTGATCCTTCTGCCTCAGCCTTCAAAGTAGCTAGAACTACAGGCATGCACTACCACACCCAGCTTATTGATTGATTGATTGATCGATTGACTGTAGAGCCGAGGTCTCACCAAGTTGCCCAGGCTGGTCTGGAACCCTGAGCTCAGGCAATCCTCTTGCTTCGGCCTCCCAAAGTGCCGGGATTACTGGCATGAGCCACCACGCCCAGCCAACCATCCACTTTCTACTGAGTTGAGTCTGTAGGGAAGGGAGCAGAGAGGTCAGAGAGGGCTCTACGGAGAAGGTAAACTGAGCCAGGGAGAAAGGTGGCTAACTGAGAGGGCAAATGGGAGACAGCAATTGGCAGTGACAGATAAAAAAATGAATCCAGATGTAAGTGGGGGGAAGAGGCTTTACTCAGGATTGATGTAATAAGAAGAAGGGGACTGACTGCTATAGACTGTATGTTTGTGTCCCCCGCCAAATTCATATATTGAAATCCTTATCTCCAAGGTGTTGGTATTAAAAGGCGGGTCTTCGAGAGGTGATTAGGTTGCAAAGATCTTTGCCCTTACCCAACACCAAATCTGATGATGCCTTGATCTTGGATATCCCAAGCCTCCAGAACTGTGAAAAAATTAATATGAGGGGGAAATCCCCCCCAAAAAATGAAATTATTTTTTGGAGGGGGGATTCCTTGGAGTACAGCTTCCCTCGCTAGGTAAATGTTCTAGGAACCCATCAGCATCAGTGTACCAGCTAGCATTGTCGTGAGAGGCTGCATTTGGCTTCAGTGAATTGTTTTCTTGGAGATTCTTTCATCGCGTCTGCCCATAAACAACTTCCAAGTTTTTTGGGTCCCCCCTGTGTTTTTTTTATAAGCCACTTAGTTTATGTATTTTTGTTATAGCAGCCAGAATGGACTAAGACATAAACAAAGTAGACACAATGGTACAGTGAACCCCCTTCTATCCGTCACCCAGTCATGCGGGCAAAACCCTCATAGATGGGATTAGTGTCCTTACAAAACAGGCCCCAGAGAGCTCCCTCACCCCTTCCGCCATACGAGGACACAATTAGAAGGCATTCACTGTGAACCAGGAAACGAGCCCTCACCAGAAACCAAACCTGTTGGTACCTTGATCTAGGACATCCAGCCTCTGAAGTTGTGAGAAAAAAATTTCTATCGTTTATAAAGCACTGACTATAGCAGCCAAACAGACTAAGATTATTGCAACAGGGGGAGGGATCATTGCAAGTGGCGGGGGGTAGGGGTGGGGGGCTATTGCAATGGAGTGGGGGTTATTGTAAAAGGCAGAAGCGACTATTACAGCAAGGGGAGGGTATTATTGCAATGGGGTTATTGCTATAGGGGGCGAGGACCATGACGACAGGGGACTGTGATCATAAAGAGAAGCAAACTCTCTAAGAGCAGGCAGAAAACTGCTTTCCTTTTATAGGGAGGAGTCAACAAGGCTAGAAAAAAATTGGGCATGGAGGTGTAGGATGGATGGATGGCAGTGGATCCAGGAACGTTTTTTCCCTGAGGTCAGCTGATTCTCAGGAGGCGCCCTTAAGACGGGGTTGTTCGTTGTTCCTATGCTCGACGACAAACCAAAGTGTAGGGTCCTGGGAGAGAAGGCTGGGGAAGGTTTGGTCAAGTGGAGTTCGTGGGCATCTTGTCCAGATTGGTCCATGGGGAGGAAGAGTTCAGTAGATCACTTATGAGACAAAGAATGGGAATTTGAGGGGTCTGCATCTGGCTTTGTCATCAGGAAACGAGGGGGTCACCCGTGAGTCTTTAATTTAAAGTCCTGTGGGGAAGGGGGGGTCCTGTGGGGAAGGGGGGTTCTTTGCAGTTAGCCACTTCCCAGAACGCAAAAGCCCTGGTGGGGGTAGGAGTGTTTTTCCAGGCACACGTGCCTAGGTGAAGTTCATTGTTGTCCGCAGGAACAGATGTGGTCAATTAGGAAGCAGCCGCAGAGGGCGATCAGGCGATCACTCAGGAAGGCTGGGCTGTGAGGCAGGGCTGGACTGGAGGATTGAGCAAACAAGCGACAAGACAAAGGGCAGAGCATGGGTGCTGTGGCCTTGTACTCGCCCTTGTCACACTCACCTGCACACACAGCTTTTACTGGCTGGGCTTCAACTCTCAGGAGCGCTCCTCTCAGAACCTTCAGTCCCGGCCCCGGCATTCTCTTGAGAACAAAGCAGGAAGGCTAAGCTCAAGAATCTGTGACCAGCCGGGCTCGGTGGCTCAGCCTGTAATCCCGTGCTTTGGGAGGCTGAGGTGAGTGGATTGCCTGAGGCCGCGGGTTCGAGACCCGCCTGGGCAGGCGAGACCTCATCTCTACAATAAATCAAAAAAATTAGCCGGGCGTGGTGGCGCGCGCCTGTAGTTCCAGCTGCTTGGAAGGCTGAGGCGGAAGGATCGCCGGAGCCCAGCAGGTCGAGGCTGCCCGGCCACTGCACTCCAGTCTGGGCGACAGAGTGAGACTCCAACTCAAAAAAAAAAAAAAAGAATCTGTGACCGCCAACAGGAGCTCACCTTCGCAAACAAACTCCTTGCTGGGCCTTTGGACTGGCGGTTTGCCCAGACAACAAGTTTAGGACTTTGAAAGTGTATGACTTTGAGGCATCCAACCCTTGAAAGGGAGGACGCAGGAGAAAGTCCTGAAAGTGCTGTTCGATGAGATCACCTTCTGGGCTTGCTCAAATCCCTTCAGTGATTTCTTTTCTGTATTTGACTGTGAAAATGGACTCAGCAGCCATTGGCATTGGCAGAAGGGGCTTGGTCTGTTTGGTAAGTTGCAACTTTCAATTAGAAGCTCGTACTTAACTATAATTTTCTATCACAACAGTTGGTCTTTGCCTTGAAAGAGCCGTTTAATTATCTTTGTTTAAAACCTACAGGGTGTAAATGGGAGCATCTATGGAGGAAGGCCACTAAGAAAATATGACAAGCTATGGGCAAAACACCAACTTTTTTTCTTTTTGGTTGACAAAGAACTGTTTCAGGGGCTCTTTTTGATGCAAGCTGGCAGAGAAAGGGGTTATTGAGCTTCTAGAATGTCTGGGTATAGCTTTGGAGAAGAAAACTGGAAGGCAACAGCTGCTGGTGGTAGAATGCACCCCGTGGGGTGGTTTAAGAAGCTCCAGCAGTGAAGCAAAGCCCAGTTGGGGCCAACCACTCGGCCCCCTATCTGTTGGGTCCCAGCTACTGGGATGATGTGCCAGCCTTGGGGATTTAAAAAAAAAATTTCAACATTGAACGATAATTGTATCGAGTACATGACTTAACTCTATGATAATTCTGCGAAAGAGGCGCCAGTGATATCTCCAATTTGTAGATGTCAATAAAATATAAGCTCTGGGAAGGCAGGAATTTTTGTCTCTTTTGTTTCCTGTGATATCCCCAGCACCCCTGAAAATACCCGACACAGGGTAGGTGATGTACCTGACAGCAGGACCAGAGCTGAGACTGGATATTTCCTTCTCTTTCTGGTTGTCACATTGCATGACTTTGTCACGGACATTTCCACCTTCTGCAAGATTGGGAGAAGGACCAAATGACTTAATCCCCCCTTCAGATGAACTCTAGGACCCTGTGAAAAGTCATCTCTAAAGTGTGGACCCCGCCTGGAATTATTTTCTTCTGACCTTGTGTAGGATCTTTGGCCTTCTCAGGCTGGGGGAGGAACTTCTGCGCGTTCCTTGGATTGACTTGAAGGTGTGGGCCCATCCAGGCTTCCCATGTGTTGCTGATAGGCTGCTTAGGGGCAGAGCCAACCTGGGTGTCTGGCAGGGTTTCTGAGTCTGGCTAGGGTGAATATAAGGGCAGACTCGAGCTCTGGCTTCTCCCGGTTCTCCTAAAGTTCCTTTGGCTATTGTTCAAGATAGACTGAACTTCTGTCTTCTTCTGCCATCCTCCATGCCCAAAGGCAGCGCCAATTCGGACGCTAGGATGGAAACTGGGCCTCATCTGATTTTTGCTCCCCATGTGGATACCATTCATGCCTTTTAGTCATGATTCCTTAAGTCTCAGGTTATCATCGCCGCCCAAGGGAAGCCTCCTCATTCATACCCTCCAGCTCACACGGCCTCTGGTTTCTTCTTTTCCTTCCTTTTTTCTCTTATTGTCTGGACCCCATGATTTTCTTTTTTTTTTTCTGAGTTGGAGTCTCACCCTGTCGCCCAGACTGGAGTGCAGTGGCCACTCCCGGCCACCGCAGCCTCGACCTGCTGGGCTCGGCAATCCTTCTGCCTCAGACTTCTAAGTAGCTGGAACTACAGGCACGCACTACCATGCCCAGCTAATTTTTGATTTATTGTAGAGATGAGGTCTCGCCAAGTTGCCCAGGCGGGTCTCGAACCCGCGGGCTCAGGCAATCCACTCACCTCGACCTCCCAAAGCATTGGGATTACAGGCTGAGCCACCTATTTTTCATTGTTCTCCACTGGGTTTTAGCTGTGGGTTGTGTCTCCATGTGTGCACGGCCCTAAGATGCGCTTGGCTTGGTGGTCATTCCTACTCCCCACGCAGAGCTCGACGCCTTCTGCCCTAAGGAGCTCTTCTCTTATACAACATGTTGACACAATGGCTCCCTCCACCAGATCGTTTTCTTAAAATAGGTGTCATCTATCATTTTCTTTATAGCACCAGTGTCAGACTCGTGCCTGACACATAACAGATGCTTAATCAATGTTTCTGGAGTGACATAAAAACTTCCCACCTAGGCCGGGCTCGATGGCTCAACCTGTAATTCCAGCACTTTGGGAGGCCGAGGTGAGTGGATTGTCTGAGCCCGCGGGTTCGAGACCAGCCCGGGTAACTTGGCGAGACCTCGTCTCTGCAATAAATAAAAAATTAGCCGGGTGTCGTAGTGTGTGCCTATAGTTCCGGCTACTTGGAAGGCTGAGGCGGAAGGATCACGGAGCCCAGCAGGTCGACACTGGGGTGGCATTGAGTGTGCCGTGGCACTCCAGCCTGGGCAACAGAGTGAGACTCCAACTCAAAAAACAAACAAGCAAGCAAACAAACAAACAAACTTCCCACCGAAAGTGAATGCTCTCCTAGCAAGAGGGCTGTTACCAAGACCTCTCTGAGCAAGGACTAATGCCCAAGAAAGATGAGTTGAACTGGCTTCTGGTTGACACTGCTTGCCGGCAGAGCCCTGCCACGTGCCAGAAAGTTCTCTGCCTGATGGAGCTTGCGGTCTTGGTGCTATGGCTCACTGCTATCGTTGAGGGGGGCACTGTGGTGTGACCTTGTGGGGAGAGGCACTGGCCGGGGTTGGAGCTGAGGGGGCTTGGAAGTGCCAACACACAAAGTTCAAAAGAGAGAGGGAGGGAGGGAGATGGAAGGAATCAGGCAAATAGAAATCAACACATCAAGTTTCCTTGTGATAAGGGGACAGTAAGAGGACAGGTCCGGGTATGCAGCAACATGGACTTTTTTCTTACAGCATGGACAGTCTGTGGCCTTTTCCCTACTCCCAGGGCTGGGGCTTCTCTGCAAAACCCACTTCACAAGAGAGCAGCATACAAGATGGCCTCTGCAAAGCTGCTGTCCCAGAGAGACAGGAAGAGTGCCTTCCTCCTCCTCTTCCCTAAGGCCTTTCAGCACCTGAAACACCCTCTGTGGTGTGACCATGGCACACAGGCCTACATGGTTTAGGGGGGCTCACTTCGGAATGCTTCCCCAGCAAAAAGCAGGCTCTTTGGGTGGTTTTGGAGCACAAGCTTGGGAACTGCGCAGCTCTGGACATGATCCTGGCTTTGTCATCAACTTCCTGGGGTCCTCAAGGAAGTGCCTTCACTTCTTGGAGTCTCATCCTCCTCATTGGTAAAATGGGAGTAATAATAGTTATAATAATAGTAATAATAGTTCCTCTCTCAGAGAATGCTATGAGCATTAATTGAGAACAAGCATATACTGGGCTAAGATCTTAGCCCAGTGCCTGGCATGGGCTCAATGCACGCTATTCGTTATTGCTACTTTTTTAAAATAATGCTGTGTCACCTACCAATAACCTCTAATGCTCTAGTTAGTATGAATCATAAGATATTTAGATTCTGGATTTCAAAAGTCCTCTCCAACTCATGTTCTGTGGCTTGCTTTGACTCTGTTCAGTTATGAATCCTTAAAGAAAAGAAAAGAAAAGAATGGCCATCATCCATAACTCAAAAAATAACAGATACCGGAGAGGATGTGGTGAAAAGGGAACCCTTCTACACTGCTGGTGGGAGTACAAACTAGTACAGCCTCTGTGGAAAACAGTGGGGCGATTCCTAAAAGTTCTAAAACTCGACCTTGCCTTTGACCCCGCAATCCCCCTACTGGGAATATACCCGGAAGAACTCAGGTCACTCTATAAAAAAGAGACATGCACACGTATGTTTATTGCAGCATTGTTCACAGTAGCAAGAACATGGAACCAACCGTGCTGTCCATCAAAAGAGGAATGGATAAAAAAAAATGTGGTACATATGCATGATGGAATATTACGCAGCCATAAAGAAGGACAAAATCATGAACTTCACAGCAACCTGGATGGACTTAGAGTCTATAATACTGAGTGATCTTTCACAAAAACAAAGAACTGAGTATCACAGGTTTTCATTCAAGTGGACCTTGAACAATTATAGTAATACTATAAGAAAAGGATTGACAGTAGCAGAAAACTGCGGTGGGGGTGGGGGAGCGGGAAGGTGAGATTGGCAGTAGTGGGAATCTGCCTGGGGAAAGGCGAGCATACTTCATCAACAAGGGTACCTGCATATTGAATATTTGTATACCTAACCCTGAATCGTTCCCCACAATTTTAAAATAAGAAAGTTAAAAAGAAAAGAAAAGAAAACGGACAGCCCTCTCATTTGGCAAGAATTTTAAGAGTATGGGAATCTCTGCTCCTTGTTCTCTGGCACAAGCCAGCACCACACCCATCCTCCCTAACTTTTGGGAGGACCAGAGATTTGGTCTTACCCAGGAAGAAGCTACCTGGTTTCACGGTTGCACCTCGAACCCCAGCAAAGGCATACCTCTTCTATTTAACCTACGCTTTTCCACTCCCTCCTCTATATGGCATTACATGCTCACATTTAATCTCCTCTCACCGCTTGATTTCTTTTGGTATTTTTTAAGCATCTCATTCCCTCTGGCTTTGTCTATGGTTGGAATTGTTTTTCCTAAATGCTTTACCTGGCATTTATCTAGCTGGAATCTCATTTTGTTATTTTCTGGCTCTGTTTATAATCTCCTTAGGTCCATTTTTATTATTTATCTTTCTCCCCTGGTGTTCCTCAAACTGTCCAATTTAGTTATAAGAATGCCACAAATTAGCAGCAAAATGTTTGGGGTTCTATTTCCCCATCTCTGTGTGCATTTGGCCAGTGTGCACATCTGGGTTTTCGTATTCTTTTAGCATTTAACAAAACAAACTACTCATTCCATTAAGATATTATCCCCACTCTTGCTGCTTCTTAAATAATTTGGCGTGCATCTGCACCTTGCCTATAATTTGATGTAATTAAGTCCGTCAAGCTCAGAACCAAGTTAAGCATAATCATTATGATGAGATCATGTTAAAATTCTTTGTCACTCTCAATTAAGTTTATAGACTTTCATTCTATGTATTTTTCATTTTTTTACAAATGGGTTGGCTGGATTTCAGAGCTCCGTGAGTTCTTTCAACTTTGGCCTGTGGTTTTCCTGTCTTTTTGATTTAAAATATATATATATACTTTAAAAAGAACAGTTTAGATTTACAGAATTATTGCAGAGACAACATAGAGAATTCATGTACCCTCAACTCAGTTCCCCCGTTACTAAGATAAGATTCTCGTGATTTCATATCACATATACATACTATCAACATAGCTTATCACTATTGATATTGACCTTGACTACCTGGCTGAGGTAGTGTTTGTCAGTGTCTCTCCACTGTGAAGTTGTATTTTTGCCTTTCTCTGCTGTGCTCTTTGGAAGTAAGTCCCTATATACAGCCCACACTCAAGAACTGAGTGAGGGGTTATGCCCCCCTCCTCTTAAGGGCAGAGCATTTACATAAATTATTTGGAATTCTTTTGCATGCAGATTTGTCTATTCGTTTTTTTTTGTTTTTTGTTTTTTTGAGTCCAGCCCAGGCTGGAGTGCAGTGGCATGCTCACAGCCACACCAGCGTCGACCCGCTGGGCTCAGGCGATCCTTCTGCCTCAGTCTTCCAAGTACCACTTATTTATTCAATCATTTTTTCACATTGGCATGGACTCTACATATCTTTATACTTTGGATTATAATCCAATACTACTTTATTTTGTTTGCTTAAATTTCTGCAGTGTTGTCTACGGGGTGCTCTTTCAGCAGGCTCCTGTGTCCTTTGGATATACCCCCACATCGTTTTTTAAAAATAACTTCCTTGTTTTCTTGCACTATGAGATCCTACAGGCTCATCTTGTATATTTCTTGACCCAGTCCTAGAATCAGCCATGTCTTAATGAACCCTGTTTTCTTTCCGGGAGAGTAGTGTTAGAAACCAAAACTTGAGTGCTAGTTATGCTTGTTGCTATTGGAATATCATTTCTTTTTTTTTTTATTTTTTATTTTTTATTTTTTTTTATTATTTTATTTTATTATGTTATTGTGGGGTACAGTTAGGGGTTAGGCATACAAAAATATTTCGTTCAGGTACCCTTGTTGATAAGAGGTGTCTCCCCATCCTCATATATATACCCACCACCATTAATCCCATTCCCTTCACCCTCCCCCCCCCCCCCCCCCCAGTTTCCCACCACAGTCCGACATTTTCTTGTGGTAATACGTTGGATGATCAAGGTCTACTATATGAGTGAGAACATGTGATA
>CAUYQG010054045.1:0-24063 GCA_963574415.1 Tarsius wallacei | reverse complement strand
GGTCTCGAACCCGCGGGCTCAGGCAATCCACTCACCTAGGCCTCCCAAAGCACAGGATTACAGGCTGAGCCACCGAGCCCGGCTAGCTTCTGTTTCTAATAGGGTACCAGCATGTACCTTGGTCAGATAAGGAGAGAAACAATTTCTTTATTATAAAATACAAATGACATAGAGAACCAAATTTGGTCTGAATCTTTGTTTGTTGGCTAACGTTCATCATTTGATTGAATTACTATAATTTAATGTTACTCATTTAAACTAACGATTTTTTTCTTCGAAACGAATCCTTTCTATTTTAAAAAAATGGAAACCCAACTAAAATTCATTAAGTAAGACAATGACTATCTTTCACATTAAAATTTTTGGTTCTTGGAAAATCCTGATGGAAAAACTTAAGGAAAAATAAAAAGAACTGTCACTCAAACTGTAATTTATAGGAAATGATATTACCAGAACAAGTTCAGACTTTTCACAGGCATGTTTTAAAATACTCCTTCCTCCTCCCACTCCTCCCCAAACCATTTAAAAATGTTATTTTCTCCCACTTTCATTCTACAAAGGGTCCTTTGGACTGACCTTAGGTGAAAAGAGTGAAGTCAGTTTTGGGTGCTGTCCCCTGTCCTTTTCTGCCTCTCAACCTCCATCTGCTATGTATGTGTCTCCCTGCTCCATACGCACACACACACACAAACACACACACACCCCTTGTATGCTTATACCTAGCTCTACCTTATTCGCATAGAAACCCAACTGGTAGCCTCTAACTCGTTAAGCAGAAAGTAACTGCACTTTTCTAAAGGACCCTGAGAACTGACAACCTGACCTAGAGGAATGAATCCCTAGTGGTAGAATTTCAGGTGTCCATGTAGATGGGGCAAGGGATAGGTTTCTGATGTCCCTGAAGTCACAACCCAGCAGATCTTATCTTCACTGTGGAAGGGCAGGATTATTTCTGCAATGAGGAAGCTCCTTGCTGGCTCCAGACCTGCCAGGGTATAGTGCCCCGTTGAGCTTTCCAGGAGGAGACAGGGCCAGGTAGGCCAACAGCATACTTCACTACAGGATAGTGCCAGGGAAGGGACTTAGTTTGTGTCCTTTGGGATCCCTGACAAGCAGCAGAAGAAGGACATGAAGGTTTTTGAAGGCTCTGGTCCAGAGTCATAGACTGAGAGGGTACTGTGGGGCTCTTCTTGCCTTAGAACTCACCTGGTTCCCCCCAAGGAACAGAAGTCTGATCTGAGCTCTTATACTTACAGTGGCTCTGAAGAAATGAGACCCCCTCCCTCCTCAAGAGAACTAAGGCACAAGGGACATCTACCATGGATCATTAACTGGAAAGGCTTCTGTCCAGACGAGACTGGAGGAGGTTTAAATCCCCAGAGACTCCTAGACTATCAGTCCCAGGGTCCTTGAGAGCCTCAGAAACACATTGTTTTGGAGGATGTCCAGGCACAAGAGGACCAATGGAACAACTGGAATTTATTTCGCCAATGGTATCTAAGGTTCAGAAATGTTCCATTGCATTTGCGACTATTTAAATGACCTTGGATTTCTGTTAGACCCCACAGTTGCCACTTAGACACTTAGACTTGAGTTGCATTTTATAAATATTAGTTAACTACAGTGGAGGCAAGCATCTAGAAACAGCCCACAACCTCCCAGAAGAAGTCCTTGTCAGAGATGGATTTACCATAGAGCTAATGAATCTATGGAACCCCACCTGTGTGGGCCCCTTCCAGCCTCTAAGAGGCACCCTAACAATGTCTTCATGTCATTCAATTTTTATAAGCATTGTAAAATTAAGATATGTTGGCATTTACTTCTCAAGGGGGTCCCCTAAATGATAAAAGCTTCAGGTCCCACAAAACTACATCTACTCCTGTTCTTGCCAGCAGCTGTAGGGAGAGATGACCCACACTCTGTGTGGAGTGTGAGTCGGCACAACCATATGTGAGCAAAATACTTACAATGCCAATGCTCAGTTACGCCTTGCCCTTTAGAATTGTGTGCCTTGCCCTTTAGAATTTTCAGGATGCTTCCTCCTTTCTTATGCCTCACGTTGTTTACTTGAAGGAGCCAACGTCTGGCTAGTTACCATGTGATCCTTACTCTATGCAGCACCCTTGGTCCTCACAGAGAGCCCCTTAGGGGGTTCCTGGACTCCTCACAAGAAGATGAGGAACCTCTGCTCACTGAATAAGGACAGGCAGGCAAAACCCTTAGTTTGGGGAGCCTTAGTTCCCTCAGCTGTAAAGATTGCATTAGGAATTTTTAGATGTTTTCTTGTAGGTCTCTGAAACTGTTACTGTGACCAGGCTGCTTTCCCTTTCTGGGCCTCATTTTCCCCTCCTCTGAAACATGGAAGCTCTGGGTGAGGTGAAGGCCATGTTCTGTCCCAGCTCTAGTAGGCTGTGGCAGCTGTGGCCGTGTCATGCTCTCAGCAGACTTTTGGAAACCGCAGAAAGCTGCTTGAGGAAAGAGTGGGACCTCCAGGAAGCTAGGGAATCAGGGCAAAGATGGAGAGGGCTGTGACCCCTTGATGTCTTGGAAAATGAGCAACTCCTACCTTGTCTTATCTTTGGGGACAAAGATGCCCTTAAATGTTGGGAACAGTAGCTTACAGGGAAGAAGAGTTTCTGTGCAGTAGCACAGGTGGATACACCAGCTTTGCCCCATCCACTAGGGAAAATGTGTTGTTTCTTGTACTTCTTGCCAAAGCTGTGGCTTCTAGAAGAGTCTAGAAAGGCCTAGGATATTGTTTAAAGAGTTTCTTTTACACCCGGTTGCACATGATTCTGTTGGGAAAAAGTTAGAGCTGCTTACGCAGGAGAGTGACATTCCCTTTCTAGTCTGTGCTTAGATGATTTCTCTCTGTGTTTAGGGAGGGACACGGGATTTTTGGATGCTGACCATGCCAATGCTAGAAACTGTCTGAGTTTGGGAAGACAAAGAGAACCAGACAATGATGAATTCACTTCAGCTGATTCTAAGTCATATCTTAAACTTAAATGAATGCCCTCATGTCTCACACTTAGTAGTTGTCAGAGACCAAACTGGGCAAACGAGATTTTTTCCCCCCCTTTTTTTTGGCCTCTGAGCCAAAACACACACATATACAATCACAAATTTAAAAATCTTATTTGAATCAATTGAAGTTTTCCACACAAAAAAATTTGAGAGAAAACTTGTAGAGATTAAACTGCAGATCATTTCAAATCTGCGAACTTGTATGGTTTTTGTAAGGACTTGAGTATGAAGCATCTTAGAAACTTGGAATGCATGTAAGAAATATTTTTTTGTTATACCGAAAACAATTCAAGGCAAAATGTCATAGCCTATTAAGGAAAGATTTTAGTAGGTCCCTCCCCCCTCCCTTTTTACTATTTTATTTTTGTAGAGGAAAATTATTTCAAAAATCAACATCTACAACATGCTGACATTTTAGCTATATATTCTGAAAATAGACAATGATCCATTCAAATAGTATGACTTTTAATTGCAAGACTAATTGACAAAATTAACAATGTAAAGTGCATTCTGAAAATTTGTTTTTTTGTTGAGGAATTTTTAGAACATATAAAATATTCAAACTAACATTTGCATGTGTAATCTATTGTGTACCTGAGGTCTTTGGCTCAAGGCTTCATGTAGTTTATCTTAAATAGGTTTGTAGAAATACATTGCTATGAAATATTTGCTAATCTTTTAAAAGAGAGGCTGAACATTATAACATGAGAACATTAGGAAGAGGAACTATATACCTTTTTGTATATTCAGAATAATAAGCACTAGTTTTCCATATGAAAGAGTTTGTTTCTATTTTTCATAATGATTATCCTACACGTGGATAAAATCTATTGCAATTTTGAACTTTGAATTGAAATTCAATTTTTTTTAATAAGAGAGAAAGTCACTGCTTAACCTTTAGATTAAAGAAGAAATCTGATCTTAGCCACTTTGGCCAACATTAGAATCTTTGTTGAGTAACTCCACACAAACCAAAACAATTCAAATTATCGACTCCCCTTTTTTGTATCTACAGACAAAACTCTGACTTATACTGTCACATGAATTGGGTTCCAACAGATTTGAAGAAGCTGAATTTGTGAAAGTTATGGTATAAATTTTAAAAATATAGTTTGAATAGCAAGATAACTGTATAACTTTTAAAACGGCAGGCATGTCTGCTGCTTTGCCAAGTTTGGGGTGGTGAGCAGTATGCGATCTGAGTATTCGATTTCCTCTACTTATTTTTTTCCATGTTTTCTTAGGGAAGTGCTAGTTGAGATTCGAAGAAGAGTTGTTATTCTGTTTAACTATATAAAAACATTAAAACATTTTAGGGAATGCAAAAATACATATGCTTCAAGTTAAAATATTGAGACATCTTGGATATTTTAATAACATTTCCACTCTAAAGTAGCAAAAACAGACTTTTTAAAAAACTTCTTTTTTGCTGATTAAAATAACTTGAACACTTAGGAAGAGCACTTTAACTGTACAGTGGTGAGACATTTATTATTTTCCACTCTGCTATTAAAAAGAGTGTTTTTTAAAAAATGTATAGGTAGAGTAACATTATGATTATTTTTTTGCAATTGTTCAGAGGAATTTTAATGCTCATTAAATATAAATGTGTACTTATTAAAGACATTGAAATCAACAAACGCTAAAATGAAACTGTAGAATGGTATTCTACAGAAGAAGATAAATATATATTTCACCAAAATTACTTATATTAATCTTTCAAAGATTTTGTTATACGATTCATTTTGGATGGTTGAGATTAAATTTATCCCTTTTGAATTTGGAGAAAATGAAACTGTTACCATTTGAGAGGAGAGGGGCCAGGAGAGCAGAATAGGCTACAACAAGTTTACTAAGGAATCTGTCCATTTTATTCCACAAGTTCTTTGTGAAGTTGATCTCTCACATTGAGATGAAAAAGGCAATTTCCCTAGAATCCAAATAAATACCAAATTCCAAATTCATTAGTAGGACAGATTATAAGTTAGATTTGCTTTTATAAGCGTGAACATTTTCTAATGAAAGAATTGAAGAGCAAATAAATTTATAGCACCTACTTTGTTATATTGTAGTTGAATTTTTATCCTATTATGGTTCCAAGAGCTGTTAAATTACCTAAAAGGAAACAATGAGTTTTTCAACAGAAAAAATAAAAAGAAGAAGGAAAAGAAATTGTCCAATGATGCTGTAACTACAAAACAATCATTCTTGTTAAGCTTTGTGCAGCTTTAAATACAATTGAATATTAATTCTTTCAGACCTAGTTGACTTATAAGCTAGAATGGATCAGGAGATGATTTTTGGCATTCCTTCATTTTTCCACTCTTTTGTTCACTTGACACACAGCTTTTATACATTGGCTTTGCAGGAACCACTGGCATGATCTCCGAACAATCTGTTCGAGGAGGAAAGTGCTCTTCCAACCAGCAGCCAGAGTTTTAATTAAATACTGTCCATCCTGTCTACCTTAAACAGCTGAAGAAATAGCTGTTGGCATAAAGGTACTAATGAACTTATGTTCTCTGGTGTTAATAGGGCAAAGAACCTTGGTGGTTAAAAACACACATGCACGCACACACACACACACAAATCATGTGGTTATTATTATTTTTTAAGCTAAGAAGAATCACAGTGAAGTCACAGTTCTGTTCTGTGCTGCTAGATTCAGTATCATGTTGTAAGGGACATGCAGGTTGAAGAAATTATTTTGTTTATTAATTCAGGTTACTTGTCCTGCCAGGCTGGCTAGAAGAGAAAGGAAAGAAAGGTGTAACTTTAAGCACACACTGATTTGTTCTTATTACATAACAAAAGTCTATTTCTTTATCATGTTATCATTCAGTTAATAAAAATTAGCTACAATAACAGCTTCAACTTAAAAACCCCTCAAAGTCCAGGGGATTTTCTTTCACAACGAACATGAATACTGTTCAGAAATACAAACAGTCAAAGGATAACTTTAGGTCTGAAAGAGAAACCTGGCAAGGGTAATTGAATAAGCCTGGGTCCCCTGACTGTGTCATGGTGAGGGCAGTCAACATGTCATAATTAGGTTTATTGAGGGCCATTCCAACAATCTGCTTCTATTCTTCCTGCCTTATTGTCCACAGCTAGGCAAATAGCCAAGGGACAAAAGGAATCAAGTGCTGACAAAACATGAAAGAGGAAAAAGATTTAGCTGCTTTTATCAAAGAAACTGAGAAGGACTTTGTGTAAATAAAATAAGTGACTGGCCATCCTGCATTTAGGCAATGCCGTTTTCATTAGAATTAATTCTTGACATATTGGAAGAGTTCCAAGGGAAGGATTTCTACTTCTGACAAGTTTAATTTGTAAATTAAAAACAGTTGGTTAAACATGAGCCTCCATCAACAAAACTTAACCAAAGCCATACATGGTAAAGGCCTAAGCAGGTGAAAAGGAGAATTACTTTGAAAACAAAGTCTTCCCCAAAATTATGCAAATTCTTATTACTTCATAGTAAATGTTACCCATTGAAGCCTATAGCAGGATGTCTGCTCCCAGAGGTTTGTTTGGTTCACATTTTCTTCCCATTTCAGCCTCTTTAGTTGACATACCACTTACTCCATGCTTAGGAAACATGCTGGTGCTTGGGAGAAGTGGCAGCAAGATTAGAAGAGGTATAATTACATTTTTAAGGAAGTGAAGCTAATACAACTTTCGTAACTCTACAAATTTCAGGATGGCTTTCTCCACTTTTTTTTTCCATTGAAGGCAAGAGCTTCTTCCAAGTGTGCCTCTGGTTCCTAACTGGGATAAACAGCAGAGGCTACTATGCAGTGTTGCCTGAAGTAAACATTCATCCCAACCAGGTCAATGTTGTCTGGCAGGATGGTTGCATGCAATGCGAGCAGCTTTGTGGTTATGTCTTAGTGACACAGAGAAAGTGAAACCTTCAGGAGAGAAATCCAGCAGGCATCTGGACAAGACTTTCATTTAAATTTAGGAATACCCTTTAATAAAACAGCTATTTGTGAAACTGGAACACCTTTCCGATTGCATTTTTGCAGCCTGCAGGTTAAGCCTTAGAGAGGGGGTCTTTCACAGGGAACTGAATTTTAGCAGCACCTTTTTCAAGCTGCAAGTGGAAAAGAGTCTAGAGAAGAGGATGCCGCCATGAATTGGGGATATAAATTCTACTTGCATAGCAAATACCCCTTGGTTTTATTGAGATTACATAGGAAACAAGAAATCCATTACTTGGGTGTCTTCAATGACTAGGCTATTTAGATTTTAGAATTTCAATTTGCTTCACTTCAACTGACATCAGGGCACACTGCCATTTTCCTTGACACTTAAAGTGAAAATAATTTTTTTCTCTCAGCTCAAAGCATCACATAATTACATCAGTTAGTGAGTATAAAAACACTTTAAGAAGTACAAAGCTGTAGTCAAACGCAAGATATGATCATCATCACCAGGAGCACCATTATTGCTGTGCTTGGGATGGAGCTTATCAATGGTGATGTTTATATGACTGTAGCATCCTGGGGAAGCATTGGTCCAAATGTTTTCCTCGTGCCTTTTTAAGTTGGATTTGCAGCATCTTGAATGTTATTCCACTTTTGGATTTTAGAATCCATAGAACATTGGGCTGCCCAGTTCTAATTCTGTGCTAGATATAACTATGGCTTCCTGAAAGGATTTGGGCTTGAAAAACTTTGGTTTTTGTTCCAGTTTGTTCCTTGAATAGCTGTGTGATCATGGGAAAGTCATTATCTGCTCTTTGCTGGAGTCTTTTCAAATCAAGGTAATAATATTTACTCCGTTACCTCAAAGGATTATTGTGATGTATTAGTGATTATGAACACATCAAAAATTCTGAACAAATATAAGGCATTATTTATTTATAATCTGCTGATAACTCTTGTACTCATTGAAACAAAATTTAACAGATGATTGATTTATTTTCTTGCTTTCTTAGAGTACAGTTTAGTAAGAATTAAGTGAATCTTCCTTTGGTCAGTTCAAAATATACAGAACTAATTCTGAATCTAAGACATTTGGAACTAGTTCCTGGGATAACATCACTTTACTGCAAAGAAGCAAACTGGTACATATCTAGTGAAAAACTGGTATGAGAGAGAAACAGCTTCTAAGGGTTTGAATTTGGGCAAAATAAGTCTTTTTATTTCCACATTGCTCTGATGCCTGTTGGCTCATATCACAAGATTGGAAAACCCAGCAGGCTAGGAAGGAGTTTCTCTGGAAGGAATTGGAGATTTATGCAGATTGGCTGACTCTCTGACATTTATTTGCTGCCCTTTTCTCACTCTATTTTGGCAACTCTGAGCCAGATGGACAAGCTCATGGAAAATAAGATCCTTTTTATTTCCCCAAAGATAAGGGAAACCTCTCTCTTTTTCTTTTAACATGGCAGTGGCAATTTTCTGTGCACGAATGTAAAATTGGCAACTCATTTTTGGAGACCGATTGAAGCATCTGAACAAGGACTTTCCTTGTACATCATTGAGGATAACATAAATTCTGTTTATCAAGCTATCCAGTGAGGAGACAAAACTCCAGGCGATGGTCCGAATGTTATGTCTACCAGAGGCCAACCATTTTCAGTTTGTAGCTGGTCACCAAGGATGCTAGCTGGAGCTTTAACTAAGATGATAATTCACCAGGACTGAAATCCTTCTTTAATCACCAACCTCTCTAAAAGGAGAATGTTGAAGAGGGGAAACATGGCTTACTATTTCACTCTGCAATCATTTATGATTTAAACTGTATTTTACCTTACGTTGACCCCTGCTGCTGTTGGTTTGCTTATTCCATAGGTGCAGCCACAGTGGTACCAGGGGACAATGAAAACAGAGGCCACCAAGTGGTAATTTTTCTAGGAGAAATGAGAAATATTTTACTATTTTTAGGCTCAAACTAAATCCTCTGTACTGGAAGACCAAACACAAATAATTTAAGCACAACTATTCATATCAAATGTATTTCTTGAGCATTTTTTCCCCCTCCATTTTAAAGTCATCACATTTTTTTTTTTACTCTGTATTACCCATGGTAAAAATTTCAGACTGAAAATACTTTAGCTCAGGCATGTTATTGAACTCCGCCCTTGGAATTTCAATGTTGAGATATGGGATTAAAAATGGTGAATGGATTTGCTAATTAAGTGCAGCTTCTTTTTTTTTCTTCTTCTTTTTCTTTTTTGTAATGGAAGCATGGGAGGAAAATGCACAGCTCTCAAGTTTAGCCTTATTATTTATTTTATGTTGTCGCTGCTTGTAGACTTTAAAAAAAAATTTTGTTTACTCTTGTTTGTTTGCACTAATCACTACTTAAGGAAAAGTCCTCACAGACCGGCCTCCTCTTCACGAAGCCTTTAGCTGTGGTGACTGTTCAGGCATAAAAACGTGCTTATCTGCAAATGAATGGCAGCTCTTTGCTTCATTAAAGCCCCTTTCTCTTTTGGCACTCGCATTGTGACCCTTTGATATTAATTCAAAGGGCAATTAAAGAATGCGGCCCATCTTTGAAGTAAGGCATTCAGGGCAAGGGTAGGGACGAACCTGGGCCTCTGATGGACTGTGCGTATTCAACAGGCCTTTTCAAGGCAGTTTGAAGTGAGTCAAAGAAAATGGGCAGGAGAAGGTCAAAGAGAAAAAAGGGGCTAAAGAAACAGTCTGTATTTGTTCGGAGTATTAGCCAAGCAAACTGCAAATAGCAACAAAATGAAACAGTTAATAGAGCAGCCAGACAGAGCCATGTCAATCACTTAACTTGAACAGCATTAGGCTTACCAAGGCTCTCTCCACTGTGTTACCTAATTATCTTGGGAAAGGCAGTAACTGGAAGTAATGGTATTGTATTTCTTTCTGCTTACTGCCCAGAAAAGGTGATAAATACTCACTGCTCCATAATTATGCAACATATATACATAAAGGAGTAGGAGGGGGTGGGAGGGGGCTTGGAGGGTTCAGAGGCTGCCTTGAAGTTGAGTTCCTAGTAAAAGGTCCGAATATGGCACAAATATGGGCATTTTCAAACATTAGTATGCCGAAGAATCGCTTAACTCGTTTCATCTGGAGCTGGCTGAAATATGCATGATCTCTCCTAGAACAACCCTTAAAGACAAATCTGTTTACTCATCTAGGAAAGTTCTCTTTTGGAAAAAAAAAGTCCTGCAAGGGCTATGCTCAAATAATATGAAGGATTAGGCGAACTCTCCTCTGCTCCCTGTGGAAACGAGGAGATTCAGAGTGAGGTTGGAAACTCAGCTCCTAGCTTTGCCCATTGTGCCTGGTTATTGAGACACCCTTGGGGCGAGGTCGCCGGAAAGTCCTCTGTGGTACCACAAAACCACAGCCACAGAGAGTTGCAGATGTTACCTAGAGAGCAGGGCGGGGAGTAGGTAGAGCTGGGGGCTGACTGGAGATTTGATCGGTTTCTATGAGTGTGGTTAGAACATATATTTTTGGATTCCATGTTTATTGGTCATTACAAAAGAACATCGCCCAAGCACTTCCTTGAAAGTGTGAGTAGGCCAGGCGCAGTGGCTCATGCCTGTAATTCCAGCACTTTGGGAGGTGGAGGCGAGAGGAATGCCTGAGCCCAGAAGTTCGAGACCAGCCTGGGCAACTTGGCGAGACCTCGCTACCAAAAAAGAATCTGGGAATGGTGGTGCGTGCCTGTGGTTTCAGCTACCTGGAAAGCTGAGGTGGAAGGGTGGAAGGATCCCCAGAGACCAGCAGGTCGAGGCTGCATTGGCTGTGAGTGTGCCCGTGCACTCCATCCTGGGTGACAGAGTGAGACTCCGACTCAAAAAAAAAGAAAAGAAAAAGAAAAAGAAAGTGTGAACATATTTCTAGACTTCCCCAGGGGTGTGTATGGGTAAGAGAGGGGGAGACCAGGGCACCCACATAATCTGCAGATAGGTCGAATATGTCTTTGTAATTGCAAAACATGACCAGCTTTTAAAGGGGCCCCTGAGGACTCTGTTCAAATGTCTTGCCACACGGGCTGCTACAGATTGTTGTTTGATGTTGCATTTGTGCATAATTGGTTTTGTTTGGAGGGACGGTAATAGATCTGAAGGATCTGTTATGCAGCTTTTTGACAGACTATTCCAGAATGTAGCTATTAATATAAAAGTTACTGCCTTTGTAAAAAGTCCATTACTGAACTAAGTACTCAGTTGCTCTGCATTTTAACAAAACAATTCTATATACTGGTGCATGAAAACTTTCCTTTTCTTAAAAAAAAAGAATCCTGGTTTTAAGTTCACCCAGGATAAATTGAATATAAAACTATGAAAACAACAATACAATTTAAAAAACATATTAGTAACTATAGCGATTTAGCAGGACCAACCAATACATACTCTCTTCTGTCCAAGATAATGCTACAACAGAACACTGTTTGAGGGGTAAGGAGATATTACTGTCACAGGAATAGTTAATAGAGCAGTAACAGTTTCACTAAACAGGAATAAATTTTATGGCATTGCAAATTTCCTTAGGTCTCTTGGGGGAAAAGTATCACAATATATCCCAAATAATAATGAACATTTAATTAAAAAATCAATTATAAAGTAAGGTGAAACTCAGATAATAGAAATGGAATAAATTAGGACATTTTCACCATAGTGACCAGGGAAATCTTTCTACCTATAGAAAGAGTACATTTCTTTTTTCACAGTAATTTTGAAAAATCATTTTATTTCAGTTTTAAAAGCACAGAGCTCATTTTGCTGCCTTTGAAAAGGATAACTAAAAATCATATATCTGGAAAGATTAGGAAATGTCTATCTATCATTTTAGAGTACTGAAAATACTGATGTTCCTTGCAGCCTATGGAAAACAAAGTGGGAAGAAAGACTTGGAGTATTTTGCTTTTTAGTTGTGTCTTTCCCTGGCACCTTCTGGATGGTTTGCAAATGTCCACTAACTTTTTTTTTTTTTTTGAGTCAGAGTTTCACTCTGTCGCCCAGGCTGGAGTGCAGTGGCATGCTTACGGCAACCGTAGCCTTGACCTGCTGGGTTCAGAGGATCCTTCCAAGCAGTTGGAACTACAGGTGTGTGCCACCACACCTGGCTAATTTTTCTTGATTTATTGTAGAGACAAGGTCTCATCAAGTTGCCCAGACTGGTCTTGAACCCGTGGGTTCAGACAACCCTCTCACCTCAGCCTCCCCAAGTGCCGAGATTATAGGCTTGAGTCACTGTGCCCTGTGTCCACCAACTTTTATACCTCTAGTCTCTTTTTCCCCTGAAAACTCAAAATGTGTGTTGCAAAGAATGAGGGCCAGAAACAATGGTGAGGAAGAACAAGCTGGGTTCCTTTTTGTCCCCTGTTTTAACTTTGCCCACTTTCCTCAACTATCAGTATATGCTGTCTCTACACAAGTCTGTGGTCCTGAAGTACTGGATTTTATAGTTTGTTCTGCCTATGCTTTGGTGAATTTGGATTGAAGTGAATAACTGGAGCTTACAGAGCAGACTTAGTTATTGCCTTTTTAGCTTCTGCTTCTTACAGGTTTGATGCCTTATACTTTCATAAGTTTCAAGTGCAACAAACCAATTCTGTCATTCCTGAAGCTGCCTCCTAGAAGTACAGAAGGAATTTCTGGAGTCTGAATGATCTTCGGGATCCCATAGTTTTAGTGGTTCAAATCAAAGAGGAAGAGAATTTTCACTCTCACTTCTCTTCAACATAAATGTATTCTTGGATCTGACAGGCAGCCCTTGAAGGGCTAGGCAGATCACCAAAAATCAACAACAATAATGGACTTATTGTATAGCTAAGGTAGCAGAGGTTTAGAGATGCTGAGTAACAGTGAAAGCGGCAGAGCTGGGCTCAGGATCTAAGTCTGTCTGACTCCAGAACTTGCACTTTTAACTGCCACACTATGTAACTGTCTTGTGGCTTCTGGGAAGAAAAGGGGCAGTAACGAAGTACTGAGCCAGGGGTTGTTAATAGGGAGTGAGCCTAGTGCCTCTGCAGCTGGTAGTTCCATGAAATGGGGTCAAAAATAGTATTTGTCTCATAAAACTGTGATAAAGATTATACAAGATGATACACAGGGGTGCCAAGTGACCCTCAATAAGCGTCAGATATTGTCCTTGTTCATCTTATTTGTAGGTCCTGACCCAGAGGGGGCTTTCCTGGGAAGCAAATAAAGCTTAAACTTTGGGGTTCTGACATGCATGAACCCCTGAGTTTGCGGAATACTGTAGAATGTTCTCAGTGAGAAAGGGAAACCAGGATGCAATCAGGATGTGTTTCTGTATAGGCATTCCTAGCAAATTGCTGCAACAGATGCACACAAAAGGGAGCTGCAGTCATTTGTTGTGTTTTTTTCCTCATTCTAAACAAATATTCACTTTTCAAACCTGATTTTGTATTTGTAAATCCAGATTT
This sequence comes from Tarsius wallacei, assembly GCA_963574415.1. Taxonomy (NCBI): domain Eukaryota; kingdom Metazoa; phylum Chordata; class Mammalia; order Primates; family Tarsiidae; genus Tarsius; species Tarsius wallacei. Next base: position 10,638 of record CAUYQG010054045.1, on the reverse strand, counting down.
TTTTTAAAAAAGAGGGTCCTCCAAATAGTTGGTTGATCACAAAACCCTGAACAACCAACTGCTGACTGTCCCCAGCACTAATGGATCAGCCCTGCCTTAAACCCCTCTACGGGCACCAGTGGGCAGAGTTCTGGCAGGAGGTAGGAGATTGGTTACTCTGCTTATTGGTTAAGAGTTTGATTCATTCACAGGTATTAATAAAAATTCAAATGGTTCCATCAGATTCTGTGTATGTGTACAAACTAAAGAAATCAAAACCACCATCCTATTCTAGAACTGTTAGAAGTCTGGCTTGCTAAGTATCCTGAAAGACTTAGAAGAAAAAAAAATCCTCCTCCAAGTATTAAGGATCCACAGGAGGCTAACTTAGAGCAGCTGAGAAAGCATATTTTAGAGCAAAGGTAGCAGAACCTGTCTAATTTAAGGAAAGACAAGGACAGAACCCAATTTAGACTGTTTTATGTGAAACGTACAACAAAATTCACACAAACAAGCCATACTTGTTGAATGCCTACTCTATGCTAGTGACTGGAGAGAATAATGATTAATAAGACATGTCCTCTCCTTTCCAGGAAACTAGAGCCTGGAGGGAAAGATGGTCACATGAGCAGATCACAGCAATCTCATGTGTTGAAGTGCCTTTAGGATCCAGGGAACACTGGGAAGGCAGGATATGGTTGCCTGGCTATACCCAAGTTCAGGAAGTGCTTCCTTGAAGATAAGATCTTAAAGCTGAGGATTAGACGATGACTAGGAGTTAACCAGCCCAAGAGAGGCAAAAGAGGAATGGCATTCTAGGCAGAGAGAACAGAGAGACCAATGGTGTTATGGGCAAAGGTATGGAGCAGTCATCCCCAGAGGGAGTGCAAGCTAGCAAGAAGCTGAACAACAGGTGGTCCTGTCACCAGAATGTCTGTCTTCAAAGACAAAACACACACCCCTCTTATTATTATTATTACTATTATTATTATTGTGATATTCTTTTTTAGGGATGGGATCTTGCTATGTTGTTCAGGCTGGTCTTGAACTCCTGAGCTCAAGTGATCCTCCCTCCTCAGCCTTCCAAGTAGCTGAGACTACAGGCACGTACCACAGTGCTCAGCAACCCTCCCCCCACACCTTTTTTGGTCTCTATTCTGTCAGGTTAAAAATGAACATGTGACATACTCTAAGGCACAACCACATTTTCAAAAGACTAGGTAGGTCACCTAAACCATCTATTAAGCAAGTGTTGTTTGAAAAGAAAATGGGGGGGGCACACCTCATCTACAAGGGTACCTGCATAATGATCATTTGTATACCTAACCCTGAAATGCACTCCACATCTTTAAAATAAAAAATTTAAAAACGAATTAACTGAATACAATAAAATAAAAAAGAAAAGAAAAGGTAATTTAATAAACTTTGGGTTTTTAAAAATTAGGACATAAAGTTCTTCTACTATGAGAGATCAGTTTTAGTGAACATTTTTTGGAAGAACAGTGCCTGATTCACAGGAATGCAAAGTTGTTTGGAATCTAACAATGTAACCCTAACATTTCCTTTGGACTTTTTTTAAGGAGGTAATTTGAACATGGAGTTACAAACTATTATTAATTTTTTCTAGTTCCCTTCTCTTTGTGATTTTAAATTTATTTTTAATAATTATGGTAAAATAGGTTTTTTTGGATTATTCTGTGTTGAGGTGAAATTCATATGATGTAAAATTCATCATTTTAAAATGAAAAATTCAGTGGTGTTTAGTACATTCACAATGTGGTGTAATCACTACTTCTAGCTAGTTCTAAAACATTTTTATCGCCCTAAAAGAAAACCCAGTACTCATTAAGCAGTTGCTTACCAATTCCCCATCCTTCCCTTGGCAACCATCAATCTCCGTTCTGTCTCCGTGGACTTAACTATTCTGGTTATTTCCCCAAAGTGGAATTATACAGCATTCAACCTTTGGTGGCTGACTTCTTTCACTTAGCATTATGTTTTAGAGGTTCATTCATGTTGTAGCATGGATCAGTACTTCATTCCTTTTTATGGCCAAATAATATTCCATTGTACTCATATACCCCAATTTGTTTATCCATTCATCCATTGGTGGACATTTAGGTTATTTCTACCTTTTGGTTATTATGAATACAGCTGCTATGAACATGTACGTATAGATATTTGTTCTTTTTTAACATGTATTAATTTATGTAATCACCATCACAATCAGGATAGAACACAATTCTATCACCCTAAAAGACTCCCTTTGAATGGCATTTGAATCCTCCTTCCACCTGTAGCCTCTGGAAGCTGCTGCTCTGTCCTCTTTCCACATAGTTTTGCTCTCATAAGGATATCATGTAAATGGAATCATACAGTATGTAACTTTTAAGATTGTCATCTTTCAATCAGTATAATTACTTTGAGAGTCATTCATGTTATTGTATGTGTCAATATGTTATTGATTTTGTTGGCTGCTGAGTGTTCTACTGAATGAATATGCTGCAGTTTGTTTTTTCATTCACCTGTTGAGGAATGACAACCTGTTGAAGGTTTAGGTTTTTTCCAGTTTTTGGTGATTATGAATAGAATTACCATGAACATTTGTGTAGAGGTTTTGTGGAAACACAAGTTTTTATTGCTCTAAATACGCAAAAGTGTGAGTTCTAGGTCATATGTTAACTGTATGTTTGTTTATGAAACTGTCAAGTGGTTTTACAGAATGGCTTGTACCATTCTGCATTCCACCTGTAATACAGGAAAGTTTCAGATGCTCTGCATTAGTGCCAACCCTTGGTATTGTCAATGCTTTTAATTTTAGCCATTCTACTATATGTTTAATTATATTTATTTCATTTCATTTCTTTTTATCATTTTATTTTTTTGAGTCAAGGTCTCACTCTGACTCCCAGGCTGGGGTGCCGTGGTACAGTCACAGCTCACTGAAGCCTCGACCTCCTGGACTCAGGCGATCCTTCTGCCTAAGTAGCTGGGATTATAGGCATGTGCCATCTCACCCAGCTAATTTATTTTATTTTATTTTTTGTAGAGACAAGGTCTTGCCACTTTGCCTAGGCTGATCTTGAACTCCTGACCTCAAGTGACCCTCTTAGTTTGTTTTTATATGGTTGAATTTTGAGTTTGTATTTTTTTTTTTTTTGAGTTGAAGTTTCAGTCCGTCACCCAGACTGGAGTGCAGTGGCATGCTCCCGGCCACCGCAGCCTCGACCTGCTGGACTCTGGCAATCCTTCCGCCTCAGCCTTCCAAGTAGCTGGAATTACAGGCGCACGCTAATTTTTGATTTATTGTAGAGATGAGGTCTCGCCAAATTGCCTGGGTGGGTCTTGAACCCGCAGGCTCAGGCAATCCATTCACCTCGGCCTCGCAAAGCGCTGGGATTATAGGCTGAGCCACTGAGCCTGGCCTGTATATTCTTAATACAAGCTTTTTGTCAGATATGTAATTTGAAAATATTTTCTCTCAATCTCTGTCTACTTTGTCTTTTCATTCTTTTAACAATGTCTTTTGTAGAACAAGTTTATTTTCATAAAGGCCAATTTGTCATTTTGTAATTTTATGGGTTGTGCTTTTTAGTATCATGTCTAAAAGCATTTTGACTAACCCCTTGTTCTGAATATATTCTCCTAAAAAACATAGATTTTACATTTAGGTCTATAACCCACTTTTAGGTAATTTTTGTGTGTGATGTTAGGTTTAGGGCAAAGTTTATTTATTTTAGCATACTGATGTCTAATTGTTCCAACATCATTTGTTGAAAAGACTATACTTTCTCCACTGAGTTACATTTGCAACTTTGTCAAAAATCAACTGGCCATATTTGTGTGGTTTTGTTTCTGAACTCTCTACTCTGTTCCTTTGACATATGTGTCTGTCCCTTTGCTTGTACCACAATGTCTTGATCATTGTAGCTTTATAATAATTTTAAGATCAAAAAATGTGATTCTTCTAACTTTATTCTTTTTTTTCCTCCAAATTGGCTCTAGCTATTCTGGTTCCTCTGCATACATTTTCAAATTAGTTTTTCTAGAACAAAAACAAAAAATTATTCTGGGAATAATTTATTTTCCAAACAGTGTTTTATTTTGGTTTTAAAGCATTTTGGAAATCAGAGAGCATTGATAAAATAATCCGTTTCTGTTGCATACAAAGTTAATAAAATTATCTGCCAAACTGAGGATGTCATTCTATTCCAAATTATTCCTCTATGTAAGTGATCAGTTTTAGTAAAATGGTTGGCTATAAGTCAAAGAGGGTGAGCAAAGACATGAAATCTACACCAGAGAAAAACTTTGAATTGCAACACATGTTTATTTAACCTGCAGTAATTGTTTGTCGTGCAATGCTTAAAATGGTTCTCAGAAAACAAGGAAGGCATACATGAGACATTTAATGGACATTCATAAAGAAGAGGCCAACCTGCTTGTGGCTTTATATCATTTATATAGTTTATGTAGTTGTAAGTATTTGGATCTTCTCAAAAGCATTTGCAAATGTGCAATATAATAGGGTTTGCTGACCAATGTTCTGTCCCATGGATTAAAAATGAGCATATCAGGAACTGGGGAAGGGTAGCAGAACATAAGAAATTTTGCTTTCTTTTTCTCCTTGAGGGAAGAAAGAAATCCACCCCTGTTCTGCCTCAGAAGTGGACAATTAGAGAAATGTTACAATCTTTCTGGTACCTTTTCCTTCTAATCTAGAATTTCATTGCAAAGCTTCAGTGAATTTTGAATGCCATGTCTCAATGTCCTATACAAACTGACATGTTCTAGGTACTTAGTATGTTTTTTTCTACGCATTTGCTAACATTTCAAATAGGATTAAAATTTAACACTCACAGAGTCAATGTGAGCATTATGAAAATTAGCTTAAAATATAATTAAGGATTCAACAAGCGAGTCTCAAATTTGGCAAAGACTGCCTGTGAAACTCCTAGCTTTTTGAGGGAGGCTGTTGTAGCTAGTCGCCGAGGACATTTTGGCAGCCCGCTATGTGCATGCCGGCTCTGGCAAAAATAGTTGTTTGCTGATCTAATTTGGAAACTTTGGGTTAGAGAAAATCTGCATTTCAAGTGACTCCTTAAAAGCTGTATACTGAGACAGATATTGAAGGTTAATTTATCAGTAATTTTAGGAATTCTGCATCGAGACTGCACTGCATTGAAGGATGTGTTGCTGAATGTTTCTGGCTGCAACTTGAGTTCATTTTAATTATTTATAAAAAGTCTGAGTGGCTGTAGGTGATCATTCAATGGTTCTATGGTAAAGATTATTTTTAAATTTGGTGTTGCCTGAAATATTTTTTTCATTCCTCAACCATGACCTTCTGGTGTTGAAATACAGACTTGTGTATATGAAAGATAGTTGTTTAATTTCTTAAAGAACAACAACAAAAAAAGTTCAGCAAAACTATCACAATCCTGCAATGATCATTTTAATGCTTTATTTTTCTGTAGTTCTTTTTCATGTAGTTTTTTGTGGGTTTTTTTTTTTTTTGACATGGTCTCACTCTCTCACCCAAGCTGGAGTACGGGACATGATTATAGCTTACTGTAACCTCAAACTCCTGTGCTCAAGTGATCCTCCCGCCTCTATCTCCCAAAATTTTGGCATTACAGGTGTGGGCCACCACACCTAGCCTACATGTAATTTTTATTTGCCACTTCAATCTTATGACATACAATAGAAGGTCAATACTTCCCTCATTTAAAGATGAAGAAAGTGAGCATCCAAGAAGTTAAGTGACTGGACCAAGACCACATAACTAGTAAGCAGCAAAACCAAGATGACAACCTCATTTTCCTGTGACCAATCAGAAAAGGTATTTTACTTTTAGGTAAAGTAATTTGCTACAATATATCTAGGAGAAAAAAGAAAGGATGATGTAAAAGTATTAAACTTCTGATTCTAAGGCAAAAGTTACTAGAATTTTAATTTTTTTTTTTTTTTGAGTTGGAGTCTCACTCAGTCGCCCAGACTGGAGTGCAGTGGCCGCTCCCGGCCACTGCAGCCTCGACTGCTGGGCTCTGGCAATTCTTCTGCCTCAGCCTCCCAAGTAGCTGGAACTATAGACACACATCACCATGCCCAGCTCATTTTTAAAATTTATTGTAGAGATGAGGTCTCGCCAAGTTGCCCAGGCGGGTCTCAAACCCGCAGGCTCAGGCAATTCACTTACCTCGGCCTCCTAAAGCACAGGATTACAGGCTGAGCCTCCAAGCCCGGCCGAATTTTAATTTTTTAAAAACAGACAAAAGACAAGAATTATAAATTCTGTAGCATCAGCTTTGGCTTTGACGTGTTTAAAAAAAATATGAGCATTTACTTTTTTTCCCTCAAACACAATCAATATTATTTTCCCATGCAATTGCTCTGTTTGGAATAATAGTTATACACTCCATTTATTTTAATGTTCTTAATAAATGTTGATTGGCATAATGCTATGCCTAGTCTTATATTTGATATATCATATATTACTTGCAAAGTGCTTACTTTGCACAACCTCTTGGTCTTACCTTTTGTTCTGGATATAAAACAGGTAAAAAGCAATGTGATTCCTGCCTTTAATGTAATATAATTTCAGGAATTAGGAATTCCATCTCAGAGTGTATCAGGAAGTAGGGAATGGGCAAACATTAACAATAAACAAATAATAATGTTCTGTTGGATAAGCTGTCTTGGTTGTTTCCAACTGTGTGTGTGTGTGTGTGTGTGTGTGTGTGTTCCATTTGAATTAGTAAAAAGGTTTTTCCTCTCACAAGAAACCACTTCTGGAAAGTAGATCTCAGTTCCTGGATATAAGACAAAATATAGAATAAGTTTATTTTAGGAAACTTGATTAAGACTAATTTTTTGGGGGAAAAAATGCCACAAAGGTAGAAATCTGCAGGAAGAAGTTTTTTTTTATTTTAGTCCTCTTGTTGAGGCTGGTTTAATGGCTCACTCCACAGTATGCCTCAGGGTTTGAGATTTTTAAAGCAAATTTTATTTTATTTTTTTATTTTTTATTTTTTTTGAGTTGGAGTCTCACTCTGTCGCCCAGACTGGAGTGCAGTGGCCGCTCCCGGCCACCGCAGCCTCAACCTGCTGGGCTCCGGTGATCCTTCCCCCTCAGCCTTCCAAGTAGCTGGAACTACAGGCGCACGCTACCACACCCGGCTAATTTTTTTGATTTATTGTAGAGATGAGGTCTCGCTTGCCCAGGCGGGTCTCGAACCCGCGGGCTCAGGCAATCCACTCACCTCAGCCTCCCAAAGGCGCGGGATTACAGGCTGAGCCACCGAGCCCAGCTTTGTTCTTTTTTTATGGCTATGTAGTATTTCATGATGTATATATACCACATTTTCTTTGTTGAAAGGCATCTGGGTTGGTTCCATGTCTTTCCTATTGTGAATAGTGCTACAACAAACATGAGTACAGGTATTTTTTTGAAAGAGTGATTTATGGTCCTTTGAGTATGAGCCATGAGATTGCTGGGTTGAGGGTTGAGTGCTAATTCTATTTTTAGCTCTTTGAGAAATGCCCAACTGCTTTTGTCCACTCATCTGGCAATCATAGTCTGTTCTCCATCTCTATCATTTTGTCATTTCAAGAATGTTACACAAATGGAATCATTCAGTATACACTCTTTCAAGGCACTTTTTTTCACTCAGTGGAATTCCCTCAGTAGCCATTCATGTTGTTTCAACGTTCCTTTTTTTTCTTTGGATGATGTTCCATGATGTGGACGCACCAGTTTGACCATTCACCCACTGAAGGACATTTGGCTACCTCCTCTTTTGGGCTATTATAAGTGAGGCTGCTATGAACATTAGTGTACAGGTTTTTGTGCGAACATGTTTTTATTTCTCTGAGTTAAATGATCAGGAGTGCAATTGCTGGGCATGTGTTGCTGTCTGCCCACCCATTCTCTCCACTCTTTTCCTATCAAAATTCCACGTTTTCCCTTTTGTTCTCTCTACTGCCTTCAGACTTCAGCATGGTTTGGTTTTCTTCCACACCACTCTACTGAAACTGCTCTCTTATGAAATCTTTAGGAAAATCTTTGGAAATGTTAAAATCATATAATACTTGGTCATTATTAGACTTTGAAAATACATATTTTATATATTTTTCAGGCCTTTTTGGCTGTCTCCTCGTCAGGTAATGGTCATCCCTGTGGGGTCAACTTGTGAAAAATATGCACTTGAGGTAAAATCAGAGACATTTAAAGTACATAATAATCTTGCATGTATTTTGTGTAGCTCATTGACTTAGAATATCATTTGTGCTTTAAAGTACTGCATAACTAACACATTGATTTAGCAATGCATGTGTTCAATAATGAAGCAACATATGAATCATGTTTATGTAGCTGTACCAGAAATATTTCTTAATGTTTGGGGAAAATTAATATTTTAGGGCATTTCATAATTAAATTATTCTTTTCCACATGGCTCTACTAGGGAAGAATGTTATCTGTTGCTGCATCACAGATGACCCCAAAACTTAGCAGCTTGAAACAACAGATGTTTATTTCAAGTTAGGAATTTAGCAGCAACTTAGCTGGTTGATTCTGGCTCACAGTCTCATGAGGCTGCAGTGAGGCTGTCGGCCAGGGCTGCAGTCCCTGGGGCTCACTCACATACTTGGTGGGTACTTTGGTTTCTCACCACCTGGACTTTTTGATTGGTTGCTGGAATGTCTTCACAATGTGGCAGCTGATTTCTCTCAGAGTGAGTGAGCCAAGAGAGATGGGAGCCTGCAGTCTTTTATAAACTAGTCTCAGAAGTAACATACCATCACTTCACCCTTGTCTATGGTCACATAGACCAGCTCTGGTACAGTGTGCAGGGAACCACATGAAGGGGTGAATTCCAAGAGGTGGGGAACATTGGGGTCATCTTAGAGGCTGGCTACTATAAATAAGGTAATAATAAAAGTGTTTCATTTTCTTCTAGGTATCCAATGAATTTTTTCAAGAAGGATTCATGGCTGATGTTGATTTAGATCATAGTAGTACACTAAATAAGAAAATACGAAATGCACAGCTGGCTCAGTATAATTTTATTTTGGGTAATTTAAATTAACATATATATATTTTCAAATGCTTTTTTAAAATTTTATTCCAAAAAACAAAATAAAGACTATGGTACAATTACTTGATTAACATGATTTATCATTTAATACTTACATACAAAGAATCCATGGTGTTCCCAGCTTAGTGGTTCTTAGGTATTCTTTGTTATTTGCTAGAAGAAGAATTATAAAGCTTCACATGAATTCTGTGGCATAATTTTACTAGTAATAGTTAATATTGCAAACCAACAATGAAAGCAAATGTGAAAATGATTCCATCAGTAGAATTATGCTTCTTATGTTTTAGCCTGACAAGCCTGAAGTATTTTCCCTTGCTTTTCTGGTTTACTAGGAATCTTTGGGATTCAACTAATGATAGAAAATATTCAATATTTAAAATGATCAAAAGAAAAGGATTTAGGTGAAAAATAAAATGTTCTTGAGGCACATGAGTAATTAGATGCAGAATCTAAAATTTTGGTTTTAAAAATGATTCCAAAATCAAGAGAAATGGACATTGATTTGATTGTAAGCATGGTACTGCTATCTCCTGTAAGCTGAGTCTGTAGAAGGCAAAATAAATCTGCATAGCGTTGTCCTAATGACAGTTTTTTACTGATGTTTGACTCTGTAGTAGGTATTGTGGTGTTTCAGGTAGACTTCTTATGGCGACAGAAATCTCAAATTAGCCTAAACAAACACTGTATTTATTAGAAGGATCTTAGAGTATCCCGTGACATGAAAGATGGAATTAAATATCCAAACCATTAGAAGAGTAACCAGCAGCTCCACCCTTACCAGGACATTTCTCTTCGTTTCAGGTTGCTGTTTCACTCAGGCTCTTTATGCTTCTTAGATATCTACTTTATTCCGCTTATGCGTGGACTGATTTCTTCTTTCCACATGGGTGGGGATCTGTATATCATCTCACAATATGAGTCATTAGAGAGAACAAACTTTTTACTGACATTCCAGAAAATTCTGGCTGGCTTTCATGGGTCTGCTGTCCATCCCTTGACTCATCAAGCATGCCACGTAGTCAGGGGGTCTGCAAGAGCTCCCCGCTCCCATTTGTACCCCAAGACCACAATAGCTGTTCTCTCAAGTGGACAATAGAGATGGCATTAGAAGTCATTCCTTCCTTTCTCAAGAAACTTGACTATCAGTGGATGAACCTAATCATCATTAGACTGATATTTAGTGATTAACATTGAGGAAAAAATGACACACGTGTCATGTTGACTTGTTTAATAAATTTTTGATTTAAAATACATGTATTTCCCTTTCTTTTCTACAGTTGTTGGAGAAAAGGAAAAGATAAATAATGCTGTAAATGTTCGAACAAGAGACAACAAAATTCATGGAGAGATTTCAGTCACTTGTGCCATCGATATATTGAAGAATCTCAAGAAATCACGTACACTACATGCTGAGGAAGACTTTTGAAGTCCCTTCCTTATACTTGCTTCTGTGTAACTTTGTTTTGACCCTTAACATGTATTTTTCTTTTTTTTTTTTAGTTAGAGTCTCACTCTGTCGCCCAGGTTGGAGTGCAGCGGCATACTCATGGCCACCATAGTT
>CAUYQG010054042.1:0-15483 GCA_963574415.1 Tarsius wallacei | reverse complement strand
GCCCTGAATTCCTTCTGTTTTCTGATTGCTCTAGCTAGGATTTCCTACACTATGTTGAACAGGAGGGTGAAAGTGGGGAGCCTTTTTTTATTCCAGTTTTCAGGGGAAATGCTTTAAATTTCTATCTATTGAGCAATATGTTGGCTGAGGGTTTATCATAGAAGCCTCTTACTATTTTGAGGTATGTTCCATCTATGCCTAGTTGTTCAAGAGTTTTTATCAAGAAGAATGCTGGATTTTATCAAAAGCTTTTCCTGCATCTAATGGTATAATCATGTGGTTCTTGTTTTTACATCTATTGATGTATTTAATTACATTTATGGTCTTCCAGATGTTGAAACAGTCCTGTAACCTAGGGTTGAAGCCTACTTGGTCATGGAGGGTAATTTTTGAGATGTGTTGTTGTGTCCGATTTGCTGGACTCTCGTTGAGAATTTGTACATCTATGTTCATCAGGGATTTCTTTCCTTGTTGGATCTTTACCCAGTTTGTGTTCAGTGTGATGTTAGCATCATACAATGATATGGGAGAGTTTTGTCTTTCTCAACTGCCTGGAATACTTCCAATAGAATTGGTACCAGGTCCTCCTTGTATGTTTTGTAGAATTTCACTGGAAAGCAATCTGGTCTTGGTGTTTTTTGTTTTTGTTTTTGTTTTTTGTAGATTGTTTTCTTATAATGGAGTCAATTTCCTTTTTTTTTTTTAAATCTATTTAGGGTCTCAATTTCTTCTTGTTTCAACCTTGGAAGGTTATGTGCTATTAGAAAGTCTTCCATTTCATTTAAGTTGTTGAATTTATTTCCATACAGGTGTAAGTAGCAATCTCTGATAATCTTTTTTATTTCTTTGGGGTCAGTTGTGACTTGATCTTTTGAGTTTATTTGAACTTTTTCTTTTTCTTGGTCAGTCTGGCTATTGGTCCATCAATCTTGTTTATTCTTTCAAAGAACCAGCTTTTTGTTTCATTGATTTTTTTTTTTTCTGTGATATTTTTGTCTTCTAAGTCCTATATTTGGGCTTTTACTTTGGTGATCTGGATTCTTCTGCTGAAGTTAGGGTTTTGGTGGTTTTGTCTTTCTAGCCACCTTAGGTGATTTTTTAGGCTGTTAACTTGTGATCTTTCCATTTTCTTGATCTGTGTTAGTAAAGAAATGAATTCCTCTCTTAGTACTGTTTTCATGGCATCCCAGAGATTTTGATATGATGTGTCTTTATTTTCATTTGTTTCCAGAAATCTTTTAATTTCTGCTTTGATTTCCATATTGACCCAAGAGTTGTTTAGCATCATGTTGTTTAGTGTCCATGTCTTTGTGGGATTTGGGAGAGCTTTGTTGATGTTGATATTTATTTTTATTCCTGTGTGGTCTACAAAGGTGCATGGCAGTATTTTGATCTTATGGAATTTGTTTATGCTTGATTTATGGCTAAGGATATTGTTGATCTTGGAGTACATTCCATATGGTGAGAGTAGACTATATATTCTGTGATTGTTGGGTGGAGTGTTGAACATGAACTACTAACACTAAGCCGGAATACTGGGAGACTAATTTCTTGTGAGTCCTTATAGTTATATTAACAAGTCTGTTAATGCTGTTCTTCTTCTATTGAAATTTTGGCTTTTAAATGTTCTCTCTGTTGCTTAAAAAGCATACTGAAATTTTGAGTGTTCTTTTTTTTAATCTCCTCTTCCAAAACTTCTCATACCCTGCTTTACAAAAGAGGAGCATACCCCTTATCCATCCTGAATATCTCTCTCTATTGCCCTGGAGTAAAACACCTACCTCCCAAACAGCAAAAAGACAGTTCTTAAATGCATTCTTCTGCAGAAAATATTTATAACAGCAAAACAAAGATAGTCCTAAAGAACTATTGAAGGATTTGGGGCCTTATTTTAATCAGATAATAAATTGGAACCAAAAAACTATTGCTGGCTAATGTAGGAGACCAGAATTTGCCTCCCCAAAATATGAAAGAGTGTTGAACTAAAGAAAATTAAGAAGAAGCAGATGCAGAAGAGTTCTCTGCCCTTCCTCTATTTGCCTAAAAGCAGGACATGGGTTTACAAAGAGAAAAAGTACCCTATCACCCCTACCCCTACTATTACCAAAAAGAACAAAGCTTAATCACTGAAGACAGTCGTGGACCCTCACCAGTCTTGAGATGATACCAGGGGAATATATATTAACAAGCTATATTAACTACCCTTTAATCTACCATTGGTTTGCCTTCTCCCAGTTTGCTGCCTGTAGAGACTCAAAGTTCTTTTCCTTTGTCTTATCATTTCTGTAAAAGTGTATTCTTCTTTGTTGAAGATGCTGTATAAGCTGGAATTCAAAACCACCTCTTAAAGAATTACTTAATCTCTGAGTATTTCCCATGTATATATGATATATATACATATATCATATATATATCATATATATACATGTTATACATATATATATGTTAATACACTTCTGCTTGTTTGTTTGTTTTTGGTCATCTATATTTTGTAATACAGGTCTATCCCAATTTCAAACCTGTAGGGGTTATTATTTTCCCCCTACACTACCTATCTGTCCTTATCTCTTTCCTTCTCTCCCACATTCTCTCCCTCTCTCTCTTGCTTGCTCACTATTCCCCATCTATATGTTTACATCTATCTATCTATCTATCTATCTATCTATCTATCTATCTATTACTTCTCTATCGATCCATCATTCACTCAGTTATCTCTCTAAGAATTATAATAGTTAGAAGAGAGATATTTATCACTATGAGGCAAAATATTGCCAGACTTTTTAAAACAGTATGTTACTTTACCATGTGAACTGAATTTTTCTGTTAGCTTATATGGTCAATATTTTTAAAAACTGCTAAATCAACAGTTTCAAAGTTTTGTGAAACTATGCTAAAATCATATATAAACACAATTTTTAAATGTGTCAGAAATGATATCTTTTGCAAATAATTAAATATATTTGTTTATAATTATAACAATAATATATCATATAAAACAATAATCTATAAATTATAATAATCTCATGATTCAGGAGAAGCTTACAGAAAAACATTTTGTTGTCAACAATGATCAAGAGCCCAGTTTTTCAAAAGTGTATGCATGCAAAAAGTATAAAAACACTTGTTCAACAGAGATCACTTCTGTGGCAACTGAAAGCCTCTGAAAAATAAAGAATCACATAAAAACAAGCTTACCAAAATTTGGTAAGCTGAACGATTTATCCACTAACTTCCATCCTTCTTCCATGAGCTGCCACCGAGGGTGTTGTATCCTCAGCAATTTTGAGTTGCCATGTGTTTGGGCTGAAGAATCTCCCATGGCACTAGAGAAAAGTGTCAGACATGAAACCTACCAACATGTAGGTAACTGTCCATTGTAGCTAAAAGTGAACTCAGAGGTGAGCTGAAGAGACGTAGGACATGGTATCAACAGTATCTTGCACCACTCATTGACTCTTCTCTACTACTGACACTTGATGGTGGTATTAATAGCTGACCTCAGTCTCATAGATGACTTCAAACAAGAAGTTTAGTGAAACAAGCAGTACCAGATGCTGCAGCTGATTCCAAGGCCACAACTGATATACATCATTGCCTTTCTCTTCCACCCAGTCTAGATTCCCCCCACTCTCAGCCAGCACTTTAGCTGGTCTTGATTGCTTATTTGGCAGATGAGCAACTTCACTCTTGAGGTATCAGGACCCATGTTTACCATGCCCTTGTGAGACTGTGGTTAGTATAATTTCTTTTTTTTTGTTATTGCTTGGGAGTGTGCTAGATTTTCTTTTATTTTTTCCCTTTTTTATTATAAAGATGTGGGGTACAATTCAGGGTTAGATATACAAATATTCATTATACAGGTACCCTTGTTGTTGAGATGTGCCCCACCTTCCCCAGGCAGATTTCCACTACTGCCAATCCACTTCCCCCCACTCCCGGCAGTTTCCTGCTACTTCCAATCCTTTTCTTATAGTATTATGATAATTGTTCAAGGTCTGCTTATGAGTGGGAACATATGACACTCAGTTCTTTGTTTCTGTGAAAGATCACTCAGTATTATAGACTCTACGTCCATCAAGGTTGCTGTGAAGTTCAGGATTTTGTTTTTTCGTATGGCTGCATAATATTCCATCTTGTATATGTACCACATTTTTAAAAATGTCAGTCCTCTTTTGATGCGCAGAATGGTTGGTTTCAAGTTCTTGCTAATGTGAACAATGCTGCGATAAACATATGTGTGCAGGTATCCTTTTAGTAGAGTGATTTGGGTTCTTCTGGGTATATTCCCAGTAAGAGGATGTAGGGTCATATGGAAGGTCAATTTTTAGATCTTTTAGGAATCGTCACACTGTTTTCCACAGAGGCTGTACTAGTTTACACTCTCACCAACAGTGTAGAAGTCTTCCCTTTTCACTGTATCCTCTCCAGCATCTGTTGTTTTTTGAGTTATTGATGATAGCCATCTTGATTGGAATTAGGTGGTATCACAGTATAGTTTTATTTTACATTTCTTTGATAACTAGTGAGGCTGAGCATTTTTCATGTATCTATTGGCTGCTTGAATGTCTTCTTTTGAGAAGTGTTTATTCATGTCTTTTAACCCACTTTGTAATTGGGTTGTTTGTTTTTTTCATTTCAACCCATTTGAGCTCCTTGTAGATCCTAGATGTTAGGCCTTTGTCAGACATACAATTGGCAGATATTTTTTCCCAGTCTGTGGACTGTCACCCTGCTCTCTTGATGGTTTCCTTGGCTTTCCAGAAACTTGTCAGTTTGATGAGGTCCCACTTGGTTATCTTATCTCTTATGACATGGGCACTTGGGATTTTGATCAGGAATTGATTGCCAGTTTCAATTTCCATAAGGTGTCTCCTGCGTTTTCTAAGTTTGAGGTTTTACATTCTAAGTTTGAGGTTTTACATTCAGATCTTTGATTCATTTAAATTTGATTTTTGTGTATGGATATAGGTAAGGATCTTGTTTTAATCTTCTGCATGTGGTCAGCCAGTTTTCCCAGCACTGTTTACTGAATAGGCTCTCCTCTCCCCAGTTGTTGGTGGTGGAGGCTTTGTCAAAGATGAATTGGTTGAGAAATTGAGGTCTTGCTTCTGGATTCTCTATCTTGTTCCATTGGTCTACATGCCTGTTCTTGTACCAATACCAGCCTGTTTTGATTATTGTAGCTTTATGATAGAGTTTAAAGTCTGGGAATGTGGCATCTCCCACTCTGGTGTTTTTTTTTTTGTTTGTTTGTTTTTTTGCTGAGGATTATTTTGGCAATTTGTTGTCATTTGTTTCCATATGAATTCCTATATTGTCATTTCCAGGTCTGAGAAGAATGCTGCTGGCAATTTAATGGGTATTATGTTAAATCTGTAGTTGCCTTGGGTAGGATGGACATCTTAACAATGTTCATTCTTCCTATCCATGAGCAGGGAATATTTTTCCATTTGTTTGTATCATCTTTGATTTATTTGAACAGTGTTTTGTAGTTTTCATTGTAAAGGGCTTTCACATTTCTGGTTAGAAAGATGCCAAGGTATTTGATTTTTTATGTGGCTATTGTGAATAGGATTGTGCTTTTTATTTGGATTCCTGTTTGTTCATTGTTGGTGTATAGAAATGTGACTGTCTTTTGCACATTGATTTTATACTCCAAGACTTTGCCAAAGTCCTTTATCAGTGCAAGGAGGTTTTTGAGGTATAGAATCATGTCGTCCGCAAAAAGTGATAACTTGATTTCCTCTTTTCCTATTTGGAACCCCCTGATCTCCTTCTCTTGTCTGATTGCTCTAGCTAGGACTTCCAAAACTATGTTGAAAAGTAGGGGTGAAAGTGGGCATCCTGTCTTTTTCTGGTTTTCAGGAGAAAAGGTTCCAATCTCTGTCTATTTAGCAGTTTGCTGGGTGGGTTTCTTGTAGATGGTTGTTGCTATTTTGAGGTATGTTCCATCTATGCCTAGAAGTTCGAGGGTTTTTTATCAAGAAATGGTGCTAGATTTTATCAAAAGCCTTTTCTGCATCTAATGATATAATCATGTGGTTTTTGTTTTTACATCTGTTGATGTATTAAATTATGCTTATGGTCTTATGAATGTTGAACCAACCCTGCATCCTGGGGATAAAGCCTACTTGGTCAGGTGGATGGTTTTTGAGATGTGTTGTTGAATCTGATTTGCTAGGATCTTGTTGAGAATTTTAGCATCCATGTTCATCAAGGATATTGGTCTGTATTTCCCTTTCTTTTCCTGGTTTGGGTATCAATGTGATATGAGCTTTGTAAAATGATTTGGGGAGAGTTTCATCTTTCTTGATTGCCTGGAATACTTTCAGTAGGATTGATATCAGTTCCTCCTTGTATGTTTTGTAGAATTCTGCTGAAAAGCCATCTGGTCCAGGACTCTTTTTTGTAGGTAGTTTTTTTATGACAGAGTCAATTTCCTTGATTGTTATTGGTCTATTTAGGGTCTTGATTTCATCTTGTTTCAACTTGGGGAGGTTGTGTGATATCAGAAATCTTTCATTTTCTTTAGGCTTTCAAGTTTGTTTCCATATAAGTATACATAGTAGTCTGTGATAATCTTTGGTATTTCTTCAGGGTCACTTGTGACTTGATCTTTCATTGTTTTTTTGTATTATCTTTTTGTCTTCTATGACCCTAATTTGGGTTTTTATTTTGGTGATCTGGATTCTTCTGCTGAATTTAGGGTTTTTGTGATCTTGCTTTTCCAGCTCCTTTAGGTGATTTGTTAGGCTGTTTACTTGTGATCTTTCCATGTTTTTCATGTGTGTTTGTAGAGATATGAATTCCCCTCTTAGTACTGATTTCATTGCATCCCAGGGGTTTTGGTAAGATGTTTCTTCATTTTCATTTGTTTCCAGGTATATTTTAATCTCTGCTTTGATTTTCATGTTGACCCAGGAGTTGCTTACCATCATGTTATTTAGTGTTCATGTCTTTTTGGGTTTGGGGAGAACTTTGTTGGTGTTGATATTTATTTTTATTTCACTGTGGTCATAGAAGGTGAATGGCAGGATTTCAATCTCATGAAATTTGTTTACACTAAATTTAAGACTGAGTATTGGTTGATCTTAGAGTATGTTCCATGTGGTAAAGAGTAGAATGTATATTCCATGGTTGTTGGGTGGAGTGTTCTGTAGGTATCAATTAAGTCAAGTGCTGTGACAAAATTCTAGAGGAAAGCTGACTGGCCTGGACTATGGTGGTGGCAATAGAGGTAGAGAGATAAACTCAGATTTTTTAAAAATTGTGGTAAAATACACATAACATAAAAGTCACCATCAAAACCATTTAAAAATGTATAATTCAGTGCCTCTTGGTGTGCAACCATCATTATTATCAATTCCAAGATATTTTTATCACTCAGATTGGAGAATTTATAAAGGTAGAACTGGCAGATAGAGTATAGATGGTGAGTGAGAGGGAAGGGTCAAGCTCATTAGGGTTTGTTTTTTTTTTTGAAAATTTTCTATCCCATGAGGATCTGGGAAGCCTTTTTTTGTAATTGGGTTTTGCTATGTTGCCCAGGGTGGTCTCAAACTCCTGGGATCAAGTAATCCCCCTGCCTCAGTCTCCTAAGTAGCTGAGTTTACAGGTGCATGCCTCTACGCCTAGCATCATTAGGTTTTGACAGCATACTGATGGTGATAGTGGTGCTGTCCAACAGAGATGAGTAATAAAACGTAGGATCTTTCAGGGGGCATAAATAAAGAAGATATAAAGGCAGTTATGGACATGATGAGTTTCTTAGAGCCCTTCAGGGGGAGATATGAAGCAACGAGTTGGAGTGGACCTGGAGTGTGGGTGAAAGTTAGGACCTCCAGGGGCTCAGACTATATGACAGCAAATACTTGCATGAGGCTTACTGTTTGTCAGACATTGGTCCAGGTGCTCTATATGCATGAACTCAATGAATCCTCATGTTACAGATGAACAAACAGAGGCACAGAGAAACTTATCAAACTTACTAGCATGTGACAGAGGGGGGATTGACATTCAGGGAGACTGACTTCAGAGTCAGTGCTCATAGTCATTATGCTATGCAGTTTCTCACAGAGGCATTTCATCTTGAATCTAGGAGAGTGGAGGCAAGGTGGAGGGCAGAGCCTTAAGGAAAATACACGTCTATGGAGAAAGGCATCAGAGGAATCTATTGAAGAAGACAAAGAAGGACAGATAAGCAAGGTAACAGGAAAGTGGACAAATTGCAAAGGCAAAAGGAGAGGAGTGTTTCTGACCCTGCAGATGTGTTACAATTGAAGGCCGAGAAAACTTTTGATTTGTTGGTGACTATCACTGGTCACCTTATCATTTCCCCACCTGGTTAGTGGGAAAAAGGGAAGGCCAGAGAGAAAGTGTTAAAGAGAAAGCTGGTGGTAGGAACAAAGAGCAGCTAGTGTGAACTACCCTTTGAAGAATGTTAGAAATGAAATAAAGGGGAAAGATTATCAATGGATAAATCTTTGGAAGGAATCAGCATAGCATCTTGGATCATATAGACAGATCAGACTTTCTGTTCTGTCACTTGCTTGCTCAGTGACCTTGGGTAAGTGATCCAACTTCTTGGAGCCTCAGTGTCCTCATGATAATAATATAACTTATCAGAAAGTTTGGAAGTGAGATAATGCGTGTAAAATACACATAGCTAGCTATTGTTATTAGTTGCTCAATAAATGCCTGTGAATGTACTTCACAAATCTTGAGTATCCAGGGAATTCCGAAACCCAGTCTTCTCCTGGTCTTTGAGATGGAGTTGCCAACTGCTGTCAATAGCAGCAGTCCTTTTTGGGTCATCTCAGACTAGAGCTGAGTTATGAAGGTTAAACTCTAACCAGACTAGCTTATTTAAGATAAATGGCCCTTCGACTCATTATCTTTCTGTACAGTGAAATGGGTAAAGCTTGTGTAAACTCTGTGTGTGGTGACCAGAGCTTCTGTTTGAAGGAGAAATGACTAATCACAGCCATCCCTGGCCTGGTTTCTCTAAGCACCTAAGGAAGCAAATAAAAGCCTAAAGCTTCTTGGCATTAGCTGTTTAAGGAGATCAGCCACTTGTAAGATGGAAAATTCTCTCCCTCCTCTTCTTCTTCTTCCTCTTCCTCTTTCTTCTCCTCCTTTCTCTCTCTCTCTCTCATTTGAAAACCTCCATAAATACCATATAAATGTTACATCTTTTAAAAAAATAAAAATACAATGCAATGTATGCTATGCCAAAACCCTCTTAAACTTGACCAAGTTTTTCTTTCAGGATTTGGAATGTTTTTAAGGATCTTGTAAGACCTCAGAGTTCAGAAGCATCTGTTGTTCAGGTGTGTATCTTTATGAGCTGTAGATACATTTTAAGAATGTGCACTGATCCTGAGTCATTCCTTGAAAGCTGATTTAATTTTTTAAAAACTATCTTTTCTGCCACCTGTTTGTCCTCAAAATATAGTGAACGATGACCCAAAGACAGGTTTGTAGGTATTTGAGATTTCCAAGTTCGGGATCAACAGGAGTTTATCAGAGACACATGTTTCCTGGGAAAATTTCATCAGTGCTCAAGGCATACAGTGGCAGTCACGAAGTCAATCTGCTGTGGCTGGCAACAAACTTTGAGTGCTCACTTTGCAGAACTAGAGGAAATGAATACTCTCTGAGTGACATGCAGGCCCTGGCTCCTAGGAGCTTCCATCCAAAAGCAACTTACGTGGAAAGATATTTTATTTCTTTTCTGCATTGTTTCTCTTTATTCCATCCCATTTCTTTATTTCTCTTTTTGTTCTTCTGTTCCTTCCCCTTCAGTCTTTGGCTTGATTACCCATAATTACAGCTTTTACTCCTCCCTCACCTAGGTCGGCCTCAGAGCTGTTTGTCAGTTGAAAAGACCTCTTTCCCATAGTTGAAGCTGCCTGTGTTTGTCTGGTGACATTCGCCAGAGTTTTCCTAAGTGGGAGCCTGTTTCAGCAGAGAACTGGAATTCAAGCAAAATGTATGGAAGGGAAGAAGGGCACAAACAATTTCTACAGCAGATTCAGGGAAGCCTGCCACTGAGTCCTGTCAGCTGATCAGAATGGAGTTCCAGGCTTCAGTGCAACAAGCCCGCTCTCATCTACTTATAGAAAAGCAACATTTCTCCTCCAAACCCAAGGCCCAGTCCAAATACAATGTGACAGAACCTACTTTTCATCGTGTTCACTCTTATGGGGAGCAGAAAAGCCAACCTAAAGGCTGTTGGGGCCATGTCCAATATGCAATGACTACTCTTTAGGAAAGAAGGAAGGATGTCTCAGAGAGTGAGTTCTGCCTTTGGAGACCCTCTGAGTGATTGTGCATGGTCCTGTAAGACCCAAAGTCCTTCTGGCTCCTTTGGCCTGTGACTCTGGGTTACATTTATATCTATGCTCAAGTATCTGTATTTCCCCAATCCCTCAGATGTTCCAAGAGCTTCTCAGAAAGTCTGTCACTTATTTCTGAGAATCCTCCAAAATGATGCCTCCATGTGCCTATAAGCTGAAGTTCTACTTCAGAACCCATTGTCCACACCAGCTATTGTTCCTATGAGTGGCCATCATCTAAGCATGCTTGTGTCCATGCTTAGAGAGCTGTCTGGTACCTTATGCTCCTCTGGGAGTCACTGGAGAGCTGAGTTGTGGGCAGAGGCTGGACAAACCATCTTTTCTCCAATTTTCTTTCACACTGGATCAGCAGGGCCCAAAGCGAGGACTGTTTATGCCTAGAGTCCCATCAAGTTGCAAGTGAGTTGTTCCATCAGCCTCTGAGTCTCAGCGCTCATCCAGAAGCTTACAAAACTGTCTGCAGGTTTCTGTCCACTTTTCTCATCAGAGGGCCTTAAAATCTACCCAGTTGGCCAGAGGGGCAACAGGAGTCAGGCCGGTCTCCCGAGTCTATCTCTTCTCTTCTCAGCTAAAAGTTCACTTCCCCCCAAAGCATCCCTCTTTCCCCTACAGGAAGCAACATTTTTCCTCGTCCCTTCAAGACAGGTTTGTAGCAACTTGGCACCACATACATAGCATCTTAGAACTCTATGCTCTGAAGCAAGATCTTTGCTTTTATAATTACATAATTAGAAGGAGTGATTTAGAGGAGGACCTAGGGTTGAAGAGGCATGTTTGTGCTTGCTTCTATTTTTTAGGAAGGGAGAGGTTTGAGCATGTTTAAATGCTACTAGGAGAATAAGTGGAGAAGGAGAAGATGAACACAAGAAACAGATGGAGATCATAGTTGGAGCCTGTCCTCCGGTGGAAGGCAAAGTGTGGGATCTCCTCCCCTCCCTTTCATGACTGGAATGGATACAGGAAGCATTAGATGGGAAGCTGCCTATTTAGACAATTCAAGAGTCATGAGGCAGGAAGCTGAGCATCCCCACCTGAAAAGTTCTATTTTCTTTGTGAAATGAGAGGGCGAGGGAGGTGAAGGATGATGATCAGAGGTTTGATAAAAGCGGAGAATGTTTGAAATCATCATTGTGGAGGAGGTTTGAACAAGCTAATTAGGAAACCAAAAAAATTGTGTGGCAGCAGTAAGGACCTAGTTGAGATTGGTCATCATGACTCTATAATGTATCATATAGTCTGTCAATAGTGTTTCATATAGTCTCCCTAGTCGTGTTTCTTCAGCAGGGCTTAGCAGCAGGCTTGGAGAAAGACGTTTTCTTTCTCTGAAGTAGAAATAACTCTTTCTGTTCTACTTCTGGTAACGGAACAAATACTGCACTAGGAGGGGAGAAACCTGAGTTCGAGTCCAGTTTCATCTTCATCTGTGATGACCATGGTGCAACTAATGTGACTTTTTCACATTCATAACTGTCACGTAAAAGAAAGGAGACAAAGAATGACAAAAGCCATATGCAGGGCATGAAAATGTCAAAACCAAAGAAAATGAAAAGCAACTCTATCATACACACTTTTAAAGATAAACTGCAGGAAAATTTTTAAAAGAAAACATTTGCAACACATGCTACAAAGGGCTTATTTTACAAAATTCTTACAAATAAGAAAGCAGAAAAAATGGTCAAAATAATGAATAAGCAATTAATTGAAGAAGAAATACAAAGAGCCAATAAACAAAAAAAGTTCAACCTCACTCATATTAAAATTAAGATGAAAACAAACAGCAATTACTTATTTTATTTTACCTATCAGACTTACAAAAATTAAAACAACTCAGTAATAATTGGTGTGATAAAGGTGTGGGAACCTAAGCATTCTCATCTACTGTTGGTGAGAGTGCAAACTGTCACAATAGTCTTAATCCAAGAATTTCATTTCATTCCTAGCCATTTACTTCGCAAATGTACTCACACAAATACACAAAGATATGTGTAATGATATCCATTGCTCCCAAGTTTATAATAGGAAAAAAAGAAAAGCCAACAAAGAAAAATCCTCTTACACAACCAAAATTTCCCTCACTAGAAAATTAATTAAATAAATTATATAAACACGTGACGGGATATTATATAGCCATCTTAAAAAGAATGTCATGTGGATAAAAAATGTGGTACATATACACAATGTAATATTATGCAGCCTTAAAGAAGGACAAAATTATGAACTTCACAGCAAGTTGGATGGACTTAGAGGTTATAATACTGAGTGATCTATCACAGAAACAAAGAACTGAGTATCACATGTTCTCACTCATAAGCGGACCTTGAACAACTATGATAATACTATAAGAAAGGGACTGGTGCAGCAACCTGGATGGATTTGGAGTCGATCATACTCAGTGATTTATCACAGAAACAAAGAACAGAGTTTCATAGGTTCTCACTCATAAGAGGACCTTGAACAATTATAATGCTGTAAGAAAGCGATTGGCAGTAGTAGGAAACTGTCAGGGGAGGGCGATTGGGATCGGCAGTTGAGGGAAACTGCTAGGGGAGGGAGAGGAATACCTCATCAACAAAAGTACCTGCATGATCAATGTTTATATACCTAACCCTGAATTGTACCCCGCATCTTTATAATAAAAATTTAGAAAAAAAGGGATTGGCAGTAGTGGGAAACTGCGGGGGGGTAGGGGGTGGGCACACCTCATCAACAAGGGTACATGCATAATGAACATTTGTATACCTAACCCTGAATTGTAGCCCACATATTTAAGATACAAAATTTTAAAAAAAGAATGTTATGAGGAAATGCCCAAGATAAATGTTTAAATGAAAATAGTGAGTGTAGAGCTGGATGTGTCTAGTTTTATCCTACTTAAAAATTATAAGTGTATGGTAGAAAAATATTTGGAAGACTACACAACAGATTTAACAGTGGCTATTCCTGAGAGGAGAGAGTTATAAAGACTTTCTACCTTGACCAGGCATGGTGGCTCAATCCTGTAATCCCAGCACTTTGAGAGGTCAAGGCGAGAGGATTGCCTGAGCCGAGGGTTTCGAGACCAGTCCGGGCAACTCAGCAAGACCTTGTCTCTACAACAAATAAAAAATTAGCAGGACGTGATAGGGCGCACCTGTAGTTCCAGCTACTTGGAAGGCTGAGGCAGACGGATCACCTGAGCCCAGCAGGTCAAGGCTGTGGTGGCCATGAGTGTGTCATTGCACTCCAGCCTGGGTGACAGAGTGAGACTTCAGCTCAAAAAAAAAAAAAAAAAAGACTTCCTACAATATATTAGTCTATAATTTTGCCAAAGATTTCATCATGAAAAAATTTAAATGTATAAAAACTTCGAAAGACTTGTGTAGTGAATATTTATACAGAGAATACCTCACTTATACCTCACTTGTAGGTTCTGCCTTTAATATTTTACTCTACTTGGGCTTTACCACATATTTCTTCAACTATCCATCCCTTCAACCCATCTTATATATATCTGTATATCTATACATAGATATTTTTGAGTAGGAATCTCACTCATCTCCCAGGCTGGAGTGCAACGGCACGCACGCTCACGGCCACCCTAGTGTCGACCTGCTGGGCTCCAGCGACCCTTCCACCTCAGTCATACAAGTAGCCGGAACTACTACAGGCACGAACTACCGTGCTCGGCTAATTTTTTAAAAAAATTATTGTGGAGAGGAGGTCTCGCCAAGTTGCCCGGGCTGATCTTGAACCCGTGGGCTCAGGCAATCCACTTGCCTCGGCCTCCCAAAGTGCTGGGATTACAGGCTGAGCCACTGAGCCTGGCCCCGTCTTATATTTTAAGGTATTTTATATTTACTTAAACTTCAAAATCAGTTGCTGACGTCAGTACATTCTTTTCCCCAAAATACTTCAGCATGCATATCATTCACTAGAATTCAATATTTATTTACAGTTTTTTTCCTTTTGTGATAAAATATACATGCACAGAATGAGTTACACAAATCTTACATGAATGATTCAACAGATTTTGACAAATAGATATGCCTGTGTAATCCCAAACACTATCAAGACATAGAACTTTATTGTCACCCCAGAAAGTTCCCTCACACCCTTCCCGGTCCATCTTTACCCCCTCCCCTCCTGTAACTTTGAACATATTTAAATGTACTTCTAATTTTAGAATAGTTTTAAATTTACAAAAAATTGCAAAGATAGTACAAAGAGTTCTCATATACTTTGCATCTAGTTTTCCCTATTGCTAACATCTCGCATCAATATGGTAGATTTGTCACAACCAATGAACCAGTATTGATTGATACATTATTATAACCGTAGTCTACACTGTTTCAGATTTCACTAGTTTTTTTCCTAATGCCTTCTTCCTGTTCCAGGATGCCAGCCATGATACCACATTACATTTAGTCGCCATGTCTCCTTACGCTCCTTTGGACTGTGACACTTTCTCAGATTTTTCTTGTATTTTTTTTCTTTTTTTGAGTTGGAGTCTCACTCGGTTGCCCAGGCTGGAGTGCAGTGGCACGCTCATGGCCATCCCAGCGTCGACCTACTGGGCTCAGGAAATCCTTCCGCCTCAGCCTTTCAAGTAGCAGGAACTACAGGTGCGTGTTACCACGCCCGCCTAATTTTTTGATTTATTGTAGAGACGAGGTCTCGCCAAGTTGCCTGGGCTGGTCTCGAACCCGCAGGCTCAGGCAATCCACTCTCCTTGGCCTCCCAAAGTGCTGAGATTACAGGCTGAATCACCGAGCCTGGCTGATTTTTCTTGTTTTTAATAACCTTGACAGTTTTGAGGAGTCAAGGTATTTCATTAGAAAGTCCCTCAGTTTAGGCTCATCTAATGTTTTTCTCATAGTTAAGCTGTGATTCTATACCTTGTTGATATTTATAATAATCATGTTAAACATTTGTAATCAGACTCAATAAAAATATACACTTTTTTAAAGGCGTGATGATGGGTGATGATGAGTGAGGCAGTTAACAATAAGTAGCAACTTGGAGAAAATAGCTCAGCCTGTAATCCCGCGCCTTTGGGAGGCTGAGGTGAGTGGATTGCCTGAGCCTGCGGGTTCGAGACCCGCCTGGGCAACTTGGTGAGACCTCATCCCTACAATAAATTAAAAAA
>CAUYQG010054032.1:0-14274 GCA_963574415.1 Tarsius wallacei | reverse complement strand
CCCCAGCCCCCCCCCCCGGGCCCCCCCTTTCCCAATGGTTCGCCGCGGCCCCAAAACCAACCCCCGCGCCGTAACGTGTGTGCCCCCCCCCCCCCCCCCCCGGCCATTGGTTCGTGCAGCAATCCTCCTGGTAGGAGACCCCAGGCAGCAGGCTCACTTCCTCCCTCAAGTCCCTGGAACGGATTCCTGGTCCCTCTTTCCTAAAACACGTCAGGTCCCCAGGCTTCCCTTTCCGCGCGTGGCTCCAGGTACATCCATGCCTGGAACCCGCTCCGTGCTGTCCACAAACTTACTGCTCCATCCTCTCACACAGGCTCTTCCACGCCCCCAGCCCCTCAAAAGCTGCAGCCCCGCCCCTTCCTCTCAAGACCCCAAAAATGAAACTTCTGCACGCTCATTTCGTTACCTTTAGTTTGCTTTAGTCTCCTCAGCTCCTCCTCAGAGAAGCCGGCCCAACCCTGCGCCATCCGCCCCGGCTGCCCGCACCCCCAGGGTGCCCTAAGCTCGGAGCCCCGACTGCCAACACGGCTGCCCAGGCACATCCGGGTTCCTCTCGGCCGCGGCCAACCAGCCAATCAGCTCGTCGAGCTCCGAACGCAAGGCCCTCTCTGCCCGGCGTCGGAGTCCCGTTCGCTTGTAGGCTGCCTTCCGCGATGCCTGACAAATTGCCTAAGGATACCTGACCACGCAGACATGCATGGCCACTGACTCGCCTCTGCTCTTCTCGCAGCGCTTCATGAGCGTTGACTAATCGCTCCAAGAGATAAGAGGGGAAAGGGCGACGGGAATAAAGGTGGAGATAAACAGGCAGTTAGGAAGTGGCTGCGAGCCGAAGGCGGGATCAAGAGGCGTGGCCGCCCTTTGGGGCTTCTCCGCGAGCTAGCCTCGCGTCCCGGGGCAGTTGGGACGCCGCGCGTTTTGCCGAGAAAACGGCTAGGAAGCATTCTTCAGTTGGCTCAAGAAGACCGTACTTAGGCGTTTAATGAGGAAGAAACATTTAAGAGAGCTGGCTGTAGTTCATGAAAAGGGAACAGGCTTTTTTGACGTAACCTGGCCTCGCGGGCCGCAGCGTCTCCCAGATTTCTCCTGTTAATGTTTCCTTTGTGGATGATTCCCGCTGAATGTCACCTTTCTCCTAAGGGGTTTCTCAGGAAATAGATCTCTCCAAAAGTTCATCTCCCATTGTTTTTATGTTTAGAGTAGACGATGTAAGACGTTTCTTAGGCTCCTGCCTGGAGCCCTGATGCCGAAGCTCTGTTTTGACTTGAACACTAATCTCTCTAGGCCTCCGTGTCCTAACTTTAATAGGCTCTGAAAGATTGAATGGTGCCCGGCGTCAAGATACACATTGAGGATGATTCAAAAGATACCAGTTATTCCAATTTGCATGTTACTTTTTTCGTTATGTTGCAGTAAAAACAAAACACCTCCTTATCTGGGCTACATTGAAAAACCCCAGGTGTGACTTTTTGACTTTAATGTGTCGATATGTTTTCAAACAAACAGAAAGGAGTAGACTGGAGAATAAAGCCATACCAAGAAAAAAATTGAAAGAGTAATTCAGATTTAGTAAGTGATCAGAAAGTGGAGGATGTTTTGGAATTTCCTTTGTAATCTTTGAGCTTTTAAACCTCAAAGAAGTGGTGAAGTGGTTTCTGAAATATGGGGCTACCACAGACGCTTCATTTTAAATGTGGACTCATTTTTCATAACATTTTAAAAACTAAAGTGCTGTCCAAAAGGATTACAGGAGACAGTTTCATCCAGTATTTGAACATAGACTAAATTACATTAAAGGTATAGGTTATAACTCCAAAATAGGAGATGGGGATCAGTGCCAATTTTTGAGTTAATTCAGTTTTCGGTTTGCAGGCAACAGCCACCTAGTTCATCTAATAACAGCACTGAACCACCTTGTGTTCCCCATGTTGAATTTTATGAATAAAAATATTCTTTAGTTCACTTTGGGGGAATTTCAAGAATGATCAGTAGTCTTAATAGAGATGGAAATTATGGTATTTTAAAAGGTTTTGCATTGGTCCTGAATTAAAACCAAACCATGAGTGAGATATAGTAAAAGATAATAGCATCCATCTGTATAAAATTATAATTTCCAGTTTGCAAGGTTCTAAGTCTCCTGTTTGTTGTTTCTGTTGGCTCTCGCTCATTGTAGCTGGTTTCTTCAAGTGATGTATTATACAGTATTTTAGTAGGAGCTTATCTTCAAAGAAGTTCTTTGTTCCGTGCAAGTTCTGTTCCATGGGTTGAGAGAGTGTGTACAGACTGGTTTTACAGGGCTCTGGAAGTTTCAGTTGTTTTAAACTAAGGTGAAATTTTCAGCTTCTAATAGAAATTTGGATTCCACTTCCATACATGATACAGACCTCAAGTGTCAGGATTTTTTTACATGCCTTTATACACACACACACACACACACACACACACACAATCACACAGTATTACAATATGTGTATATGTAATATTACTTTGACTTACAGATCCTGGGCAAGGAGGACACATATATGTAATACATATAATATTATGCACAGATAGCAAGCTCCTTTTCCAGAGCAGTAGACAATGTTTTTCTAATTCTCTGTGATCACATCCCATCGTTTCCAGGCTCTCAACTTTATTTCAGCAATCTTATCTTCAAGTATGTGTAGGAATCCCAATCCCTAGGACCTATATTTAGGTAGAGTCCCCCTTTCTGTGTCTCTTTTACTTTCTTCTGTGATGTATTTTTTTAGTTTATACAAGACATTTAGTATTCAGCATTTTTATGTGTTTATGGGAAAGGACCACCTATGACAACTTAGACTACAATATTGTCTGCAGTTGATTCTACATCAGAGCAGCTAGAGTAATCTTTTTAAAATAAGAAATCGAATCATGTCTGAATTCTAGTTCCTACATGATCCTACAGGATCTCACCCCTGCCCACCTTTCTTATGTGATGATTTGGCTGTCCCTCCGTTTACTGCACACTCCCCATACTCCAGGCAAATTGACATTCTTTGGTGATTTAGAATGCACCAGACTCTCCTGCCCCTACCCCACTGCTGCCTACCCAGGGCTTTTCTAAATGCTGTTCCTTTGACTATGATCTTTCCCTTCTCTTGCTGATTCTTCCTTCTTCTTTATTTAGATTTTGGCCTAAACGTCCACATAGATTTTTTATGACCACCCTGTTTAAATAGCAACCCCACATTTCTATATTCTTAATTACTTTTACAGTAATAGTTACAATTTCTCAAGCTGGTAACCAGAGATAAGAACTTAGAAGACATCTCTCGCACTTAGAGGTTGGGTTATGGCTTTACCAGGATTTCCCTTTGACTTAAAGCTACCTATACCCTATTCCCTACCAGTTGCCTGCCTCTCTCTCTTTCCTGCCTGACTCTTCATTTCTGTGACCTGGGGTCAGAAGACTGTCTTCCCCAATCTTATGCCCTCCTTGTCCAGAATCTGTAAGTAAGAATTTTTGAGTTTGTTTCCTATTATGGTGATGTTTCTCATTTGCACCTTCTATCTGAAAAACAAGGAGCTACCCCAGGCCAAGTTTTCCCCAGGACTCCAGGGAGAACACAGGGTTCTGCTTCCAGTGCCAGAGCAATGGTTAGGCAGGCATAGATGGTCATGGGTCAGACAAGAGTCACAAGGGTGCCTGCTGGTGAAAACAGGTTCTCCTTGTGAGGGAACCTCTGGTTGCGGGTCAGACAACTAGATATTACGCTGTCCACCAGATAAAAGAAGAATCCCATGAAAGGCACTCTATAGACATCCATATCTATATATATATATCTCTCCTTCATTTCCTGTTAGGATTGGGTTGCTGGCCACTCTGGTATGTAACTCAATTTGGCTATGGGCTCCAAGGCAATAGGTTTTCACCTCTGTTAGATTTATCCTTAAATTGTTAATATCATGATGCTATTATAAATAATGGGATTTTTTTTTTTTTTTTTTTTGAGTTGGAGTCTCACTCTGTCGCCCAGACTGGAGTGCAGTGGCCGCTTCCGGCCACCGCAGCCTCGACCTGCTGGGCTCTGGCAATCCTTCCGCCTCAGCCTTCCAAGTAGGTGGAATTACAGGCGCGCACTACCACGCCCGGCTATTTTTTTTAAATTTATTGTAGAGATGAGGTCTCGCCTGCCCAGGCGGGTCGTGAACCCTGGGGCTCAGGCAATAATAATGGGATTTTTAAAATTTCAATCTCTAATTATTTTGTATCTATATATGCTATTGTCTGAATGTTGGTGTCCTCCACAAAATTCATATGTTGGAACTTAATCCCCAGTGTGATAGTATTAACAGGTAGACCTCTAGGAGATGTTTAGGTTATGAAGGCAGGGCCCTCATGAATGGTGTTAGCATCCATATAAAAGGTGCTTGAGGGTGCCTGCTTGTCCCTTTTGCCTTGTGAGCATGTGGCAACAAAGAGATAGCTACGAAGCAGAGATCAAGCCCTTACCAGACACCAAATCTGCCAGCATCTTGGTCTTGAACTTCCCAGCCTCCAAAACTGTGAGCAATAAATTTCTGTTGTTTGTAAATTATACAACCTAAGGTGCTTTGATACGTGTAAATAACATTGACTTAAGTTTGTTAATCTTGTATCTTCTAACCATGATAAACACACTTATTAGTTTGTAGTAGCATTTTGGGGGGTAGATTTCATTGGATTTTCTACGCAGACAACCATGTCTGCAAATAAGCAGAGTTGCACTTCTTTTTTTCCAATCTAACCAGATTTTTCTTTCTTGCCTTATCACACTGGCCTGACCCTCCAGTACAGTGTTGAACAGAAGTGAGATCAAGCACCCTGTCTTGTTTCTGATCTTAAGGGAAAAACCTGAAGTCTTTCAGCATTGTGTGATATTAACTAGGTTTTTCATTGATGCCCTTTATCAGGTTGATGAAATTCCTTTCTGTTGCTAGCTTTCTGAGTACTTTTATCCAAATGAATAATGGATTTTGATGCATACTTTTTCTGTCTTTTGTGATGATCATTGATCATATGATTTTTCTCTTTCAGGTTGTTAATATGGTCATTTGCACTGATTGCTTGGCCAATGTTACCCCAGTTTTGTATTTCTGGGATAAGCTCCAATTCGACATGATTTTTTTTGTTGTTGTTTATTTTTTTTTGAGTTGGAGTCTCACACTCTGTTGCCCGGACTGGAGTGCAGTGGCCGCTCCCGGCCACTGCAGCCTCAACCCACTGGACTCCGGCGATCCTTCCGCCTCAGCCTTCCGAGTAGCCAGAATTACAGGCACGCGCTACCATGCCCGGCTGATTTTTTGATTTATTGTAGAGATGAGGTCTCGCCAAGTTGCCCAGGTGGGTCTAGACATGATTTTTAAAATCCTTTTTATATATTGTTGGATTTGGATGACTAAAATTTTGTCTAGAAATTTTGCATATGTTCATGAAGGATATTGGTCTGTAGTTTTGTTTTTTGTAATGTCTTTGTCCGGTTTTGAGACCAGGATAATACTCCACAGAATGAGTTCAAAAATAGTCTCACCTCTTCAATTCTTTAGAAGACTATACCATTCATGTTAATTATTTCTTATATACTTGTAGAATTTGCCAGGGAAGTCATCTGGAATTTCCTTTGTGTGAAGTTAATTTATGTCTTTAATAGACATAGGGCTATTCATATAATCTATTTTTTGAGTGATTTTTGATAGTTTTTTCAAGTTATTTGCCCATTTTATCCAAGTTTTAAAATGTATTCACATAAAGTTGTTCATAATATTCTTTTATTTATGCAGTAAAGGGTTAAATCAGTGGACTTGGGATGCTGAAACCCTTTCCAAAGAAAGAACTGGCCTTGACTGGTCTTAGGAAATACACTCTAAGCCCTTGAGCTCTCCCACCTGATAAGATCATCTCTATACACCTGGGGCCTTTGGCCTTACCATATATTTTATGCTAACGATGTGATTTATGGTATATGCCCACTTTTGTTTGCCTGCATTCCTGGGTTATGCTCTATCAGTTTGACATCTGAAGGGACTGGAGATTGGGTAGCTAAAAATCAGTTATATGAGTGTTCTATGCCTACACATGACTAACTACCCCAATAGGAACCCTACACACCAAGGTTCAGGGGGAGCTTCCTGATTAGCAAGCAATACTTTGTATGTATTGTCACATATTGTTGCTGGGAGAATTAAGTGCTATCTTTACAAATACATGAAGAGAGGGCAACTATAAGCTCACACCTGATTTCTCCTGGACTCCTCCCTATGTGGTGGTGGTGTTGTTGTTGTTGTTTGCCTTTGCTGATTTTTAATATGCATTCATTCACTGTATTAAACTGTAACCACAAGCATGACCTTTTATCTCAGTTCTGTGAGTCTTTCTGGAAAATCATCAAACCTGAAGATGGTATGGGGACTCCTCACATACTTTTAATATCTGAAGATTTGGTAGTGATATCACTTCTCTAATTACTGATATTGGTAATTTGTGTATTTCTCTCTTTGAGAAAATTCTTTTGGTCACTTATTGAAGGTTTATTAGCTTTATTAATTTTTCTCCAACAGAAAGCTTTTAGTTTTGTTGAACTTTTAAATTGATTTTCTATTTTGTTGATTTCTGCTCTAATCCTTACTATTTTATTTCTTTCACTTTCTTTGGATTTCATTTGCTCATCTTTTTCTAGTTTCTTTTTTTTTTCTTTTTTCTTTTTTTTGAGTTGGAGTCTCACTCTGTCGCCCAGACTGGAGTGCCATGGCCACTCCTGGCCACAGCAGCCTCGACCTGCTGGGCTCCGGCGATCCTTCCGCCTCAGCCTTCCAAGTAGCTGGAACTACAGGCCTGCGCTACCACGCCCGGCTGATTTTTTATTTATCGTAGAGATGAGGTCTCACTTGCCCAGGCGGGTCTCGAACCCGCGAGCTCAGGCAATCCACTCACCTCAGCCTCCCAAAGCTCGGGATTACAGGCTGAGCCACTGAGCCCGGCTTTTTTCTAGTTTCTTAAGGTGGAAATTGAGGTCATGATTTAAAGCCTTTCTTCCTTTCTGAAAAGATGTTTAATGCAATAGATTTTTCCCTAAGTATCACTTTAGAAGCATTCCATGAATTTTGATATACTGTATTTTTATTTTCATTCAATGTAAATAATTTTTCATTTATCTTTTGATTTTTAAAATTTAGATCATGGCCTATTTAAAATTTTGTTATTTATTTTCCAAATGTTTTAGAGATTTTCTGAAGACCTTTCTTTTATCTCTGTTTTTGATTCCACATGGTCAAAAAAGTAGTTTGTATAGTTTGAACCCTTTTAAATTTGCTGAGACTTTTTAAATGACTTATAATATGGTTTCCTTAAAAAAATGTTCTGCGTACAAATGAAATGAACATGTGTTCTATTATTTTTGAATAAAAAGTTCTATTGGTGCCAGTTTGGCCAATTTTGGTTGGTTGTGTTATTTTAAGCCTCTGTATGCTTACTGATTTTCTGTATACTTGTTCTATTATTTTTTGGGAAATGAGAATGGAAATCTTTTATTATAATTGAAGATTTGTCCATTTCTTCATGTCATTTTCTCAGTTTTGCTTCATGTATCATAAAGCTGTTATGAGGTGAATAAATGTTTAGGTTTATTTATATTCTTGATTCTTTGACTTATCATAGTTAAATGACCTTTTCCCCCTCTAATTTTGGTCTGACATCTACTTTGTCTGATATTAATATAACCACTCTAACTTTTGATAAATATTAGCATTAGTATATCTTTTCCCTTTTTTTTCCTTTTTCTAATAATTTTATCCATTTCCTTTGTAAACTTATTGGCTATACTCTTTGTTTTGTTATTTTAGTGATTACTTTAAGGTGATGGTATGCATTTTTAACTTATCATAGTCTATACCTTCAGACATTCAAATCATAGCACCTTGCCTCATGCTGTTTCCTCTCTTGCATGTGCTGATCACCTGGAGGGGGACTCGCTGTGGTTTCTTTTTCTATGCTGCTCTCTCCTTTCTGATACCTTGGCATGCAAATTCTAGTTTCCTTGTTCTCCTTGTATTCTGAATTTTTATATTGTACCACATATGCTATAAGAGCCTTATAAATGTATACCTACACTTTTCCCCTGACCTTTTTGCTGTTGTTTCACACATTTCACTTATACATATGTCATAAAATGCATGCTGCAGTGCTATTATTTTTGCTTAAACAGTAATTTGTCTTTTAAAGAGATTTAAATAAGAAAGTCTTATATACTTACTCAAGTAGATACAATGTTCTGTGCTCTTCATTTTTTTGTATAGATTTAAATTTCCATCAGGAATCATTTTCCTTCTGCCTGATGGATTTCTTTTAGTATTTCTTATAGCATAGGTTTGCTGATGATGAATTTTCTTAGCTTTTGTATGTAGGAAAATTCTTTGTGTTTGTTTTTGAGACATTTCACTGAGTATAAAATTCTAGTTTGACTTTTTTTCAGTACCTTTATAGATGCTGCTCCACTCTTTTAGTTTGCATTGTTTCTGATAATAAATCTGCTATCATCCTCATCTTTGTTCCTTCTTCATACATGTCTTTTTTCTCTGTCTGCTTTTAAGATTTTTACTTTATCACTATTTTTTATCAATTTTAATATTATGTGTCACGATGTAGTTCTCTTTATATGTTTTTCATACTTGGGGTTCTTTGAAATACTTGAATGTGCAGGTTTATAGTTTTCATCAAATTTGAAACATTTCTGGACATTATATCTTTAAATATATTTATACTTCTTTTCTGTTTTTGTAGGGTTTCTATTACACATGTTAGCCACTTGAAGTTTTTCTATATCTTACTGATGGCCTTTTCGTTTTCTTACATCTTTTTCTCTCTCTTTGCTTCATTTTGTAGTTTCTATTGCTACCTCTTCAAGTTCACTAATAGTTTTAGTATTTTATTCTCCAGTGCTTAATCTTCTATTCATCCCATCTAATGTATTTTTCATCATGGACATTGTAGTTTTCATCTCTAAATGTTCATTTAGGTATTTTTTATTTTTCAAGGACATTTTTATACCTTTTCAACATATGGAATATAGGAATGACAAATATTAGTATCTTTGATGATTACAATAGCTGTGTTCTGGGTAAGTTTCAATTGATTCATTTTTTTTCTCATTATTTATATTTTCCTGCTTCTTTGCATGACTGATAATCTTTTATTTTATTGAAGACATTGTCAGTTTTCCTTTTTTCATCCTAGCTATTTTTGTTTTCCTATAAATATTTTTGAGCTTTGTTCTGAGATACAGTGAAGTTACTTGAAAATAGCTTTATCTTTTTGAGTCTTGCTTTTAGAATTTGTGACATAAGCAGAGAAGTTATTAGTCCAAGATGAATTATTTCCTATTACTAATGGAAGGATCTTCTTAATACTATATCAAATGCTCTGGGAATTTTAAAGTTTTCCAGTCAGACTAGTAGGAAGAGACACTTTACCTGGTCTGTGAATGCTGTGTAATATGGTATATTTGCACAGTCCTTTCCTTGGTGTATTAGTCCATTCTGTGCTACTATAACAAATAATACAGGCTGGATGACTTATGAGAAATAGATATTTATTTCTCACAGTTTTGGGTGTTGGGAAGTAAGACCAATATGTCAGCAGATTTGGTGTCTAGTTAGGGCCTTGTCTTCACTTCCAAGATGGCACCTTGAATGCCACATTTCGTGAAGGGGAGGGACACTGTTTGTCACATAGTAGAAGAGAGTAAAGGCCAAGAAAAGGTGGGCCCACTTCTAGAAGCCATCTTATTAAGGCATCAAACCCATTAGTGATGGTGGAGCCCTCATGACCTAATCACCTCTTAAAGGTTCCACTTTCCAATACTATTATGTTGGCAATTAAATTTTAACATAAGTTTTGGAGGGGACAGACATTCAAATTATAGCATCTTGCCTCATGTTATTTCCTCCCTTGCATATGCTGATCACCTTGAGGGAGACTTGCTGTGGTTTCTTTTTCTGTGCTGCTCACTCCTTTCTGATACCTTGGCATGCAAATTCTAGTTCCCTTGTTCTTCTTATACTCTGAATTCTGTCTTCTCAACTAGAAGTCCTACAGGCTTTAGCTACTCCCTACCCCCAAATGCTGTAGCCTTGGTGATGTGGATTTTTCAGGTCAGCCTGGGCTTCAAGAGTGTCAGCTTAATGGGTCAGCCAGCCAAGCTCCAGAGAGGGTCCTGGAGGGGCTGGTAAGCCTAGCCCCACAAGTGTCAGCTCTAATGGGCTGGCAAGCCAAACCCTGAGGGTGTTGCTGGTTTGGTGGGCTGGCGAGCCTAGCCCCCTGGGTGCCTCAGCTTTGGAGTCTCATTTTCCTCTGGCAGCTCTCCTGGTTCAGCTGGCTCTGTTGGCTGGCAAACCAGTCTCTGGGGTAAATGAATTTTCGACTCCGATGATCTTCTGCAGCTCTTCAGGTCGCAGCTCTTCAGGGTCAAGGTTCTTGTCTCATGCCCAGGAAGTATGAGGGACACGGACAGCTGGAAGGTCAGAAAGAAGGATTTATTGAGGACAGAAAAGCTCCCACAGCTGGCGGGAGTGGCGGGGGGCGGGGGGTGAAGGGGATGCCCATACAGGGCTGAAAACCTGGTACTTATATAGCCCTAAGTCCAAGCCAATTGGCTAGCACTAGCTGTGAGCTGTAGCTGTTCTCACTGGTCAATATTAAGGTAGAGACTTACTGGTAAGCCAATTGGTTGCTTTTTGATCCCAGCAGTGAGTATCTAAGCTCTAGATTGAGAGGCTTGCAGGGAGCTTATTTACCAATGCTGAGCCTGAGAGGCCTGTCGGGAGTTCACTACATTGTTACCAGAGTACTCGCCTGTCTGTCTGCCTACGCTTTCTCTAGCTATCTCCTGTCTCATTGGGACTCTCTCAAGGCCATAAACTGGCACAATGATAGGGCTTACCTCATTTATTTCTAATCTTCTCTCAGGGATCACTGTCCTTCATTGCCTGGTATCCTGTGTCTTGAGAAACGTTTCTTATACTTAATCTGTTTGCTTATTTGGGGTTGGTTTAGAAGGGACTGTAAATCCAATTCCTGTTACTCTATTTTGATCAAAAGGGCAAGTCCCAGCCTATGTTTCAACTATTATTACCCACTTTTGGGGAAACTGAGGTACCAAAAGATAAACTTAGTTGTCCAAGCTTGCACAGTTTCATGGTAGTAGAGCAGGAATTAAAACTTGATCAGTATGACTTCAGAATACATGAGTTTAACTACTCTGCCATTCTACTTTTTTAATATTGTTTGGTTTGCTAAGACAAAAAAAAAACAACCTTAAATTCTTATGTAACTCAAAGGAACAGAATGAGAATGACTGACAATACTAACCCCATACTCCTATGGTATTTATATTTTCAAAAGAGTATGCTTATTTATTCAGATGAATCTTAAGTCAGTGAATGATCACACATTCTAACAAAAAAAAATAAGAGAGATTTGGGAAGTATAGCAAAAGTTGGTTTTAGTCATTAACTTTCCCAGTTTCACTCTACCTTTGAATTTTCTGACTTGGTTTCCATAATTTTTTCTTAATTTTTGCCAACTTCTCTCAGTTCATTTCGCAGACTCTTGAAGATGGCCTAAAAGTAATTCAAAAGCTTGCATTTTCCTTTGGGAAGCATTCAGAGCATTTTCTGTCAGTTTTCAGATTCCAATTTGTTCTATTGTATTAGAACTTTTGTTTGTCCCTGAGTATATAACTATTAGGTAGCAGTGAGAGCTATATGGAAAAATGGTATCTGTTTATTGCTGTATTACAAGTAACCAGAACAATGACTGAGATCGTGGCTTAATGCTGTTGAATAAATGGATGGATGAATGAAGTATGCTGATGGTCAATTGGAGGAGCCAAAGAGAGCCTGGACTGGGCAAAAATATACTGTAGACAGCATATTGAATATTAAGTGAATACCTAGCACTCAGAAAACTGAGTTTTGACTATGTGATGTTCTGGCTTTGGAATATGTTTTCTACTTAAATTTGAATACATTTACATTTTGATTTCAGAATTTGTCATACTTAAAATAAGGAAATCATATTGACTCTAAGTTCCCAGAAGACTGAGTTTCTCATTTATTTTCCATATGCTATCTTCATTGGAATCTTTTAAATATGTTTTCCAACAAAAAAGCAATGCCTTTTAAGTGTAGTAGTATTTCAAGCATTTTTTAAAATGTGAAAACATATTAAAAAGTATTAATTAGATCTGCTGGGCAAAATAGTTCAGTTTAATAGTTTCCATCAGTCGTCAGTTTAATTGCCATGTTATTCTGCCAGCTTTCTCCAGAAATAATTGGCTGAATGAAGTCATTTCATTGGATATTTACAAACACAGACTTATAAGGGGGGTATCCGTCAATTCCCCTTTGACTTGGAAATGACTGAGGCTGACCTGGCAGTACACTACTATTTTGGGCTCAGTGTATTTTCATAGTCACTGATTCAGTAAGATGATGGGAAGGAAAGAGAGAGGAAGGTAATACTTTTGGCTGTTATGCTCAGTCTTAGTTTTGTAATTTTGTAATTTTTGCTGTGAAAAATGAAGGAGTAATACCCTGGTTTGGTCTAAGTCATAAAGTGGTTAGATAGTGATTGTGTGTGTATGTGTGTGTGTGTGTGTGTGTGTGAATGTGTGTGTGTGTGATTATTAGAATAATTTTCTTAATTTTGTTATGAATAGTCTAGAAGAAATCTACAAAGTTTTGAGTATCTATAGTCAAATCTTAAACACAGGCCTAAGAATTACTAAAATGAATTACTAAGGTCAGTTTGTTAATGTTATTGATTTGATATTTTAGAATAAAGTGTTTTTGTTTTGGATTAAATAATAAGATTTTATTTTGAAGGCATAATGTCAAATGGAGAGCAGACAAGATGAAGATTAGGCTGGAAATTATTTTATCTCAGGTAGCCTACAGGAAATTCCAAAAGACAAGATCAATATAAATGAAGTTTTTAAAAAATTGAAGCAGAATGCCAAATTGTGGTACTATAGATTCAAGTTTTAAAATGTCAGTCCCTACTACCTAGAAAAAAATTGATGAAGAAGCTTCAGAAGAAATTCTAACTGTGGTAATATGTACTATGTGATAGTTTCATAGGGCTATTTATAGTTTTAAAATATTAAAGGGAAGGAAGATTGGAAATATGACTATTTTAGATAAGCTGCTTGTTAAAAATAATCCAACAAAATAGTAGTAAATGTCTTGAGTTATATTAAGAAGTGAGCTGGTTAAAGCTAATATAATTATCAATAGTATAGAAAAAATGAACCTAGATTTATTTCTTTTTTTTTTTTTTTTTTTAGTTTTTTAAAAAAACTTTTATTTTAAAGATGTGGGGTACAATTCAGGGTTAGATATGCAAATGATCATTGTACAGGTAAAGTTTGGACCTCACTTTGGTCACCACTTCATGTGAGTTGAGATCAGGTATCCTTATTGATGTTGTGTCCTCCCCCTCCCCCCACCCACCCTGGTAGTATCTTGCTACTGCCAATTCCTTTCTTATAGTATTACGACAATTGTTCAGGGTCTGCTTATGAGTGAGAACATGTGGTACTCAGTTCTTTGTTTCTGTGATAGATCACTGAATATTATAGAATCTAAACCCATCCAAGTTGCTGCGAAGTTCATAATTTTGTCCTTTGATTTTGTAATATTCCATTGTGTAAAGTACCACATTTTTTATCCAGTCCACTTTTAATGAGTAGCATGGTTGGTTCCATGTTTTTGCTACTGTGAATAATACTGCAATAAACATGCATGTGCAGGTATCTTCTTCATAGAGTGATCTGAGTTCCTCCAGGTATGTTCCCAGAAAGGGGATTGCTAGGTCAAATGGAAGGTTGATTTTTAGATCTTTTAGGAATCATCACACTGTTTTCCAGAGGTTGTACTACTTTACACTCCTACCAACAGTGTAGAAATGTTCCCTTTTCCCCACATCCTCTCCAGCATCTGTTGTTTTTGAGTTATTGAGTTATTGATGATGGCCATCCTGACTGGAGTTAGGTGGTATCTCAGTGTGGTCTTAATTTGCATTTCTTTGATGACTAGTGAGGCTGAGCATTTTTTCATATATCTGTGGGCTGCTCATATGTCTTCTTTTGAAAAGTGTCTATTCATATCTTTTGCCTATTTTGTAATGGGGCTGTTTGTTTTTTCTTATTTGAATTTACATTTCAGCTACACAGGAAGATGAAATCGCTTAAAGATGACCCCACAGTAATCCATTGTGAA
>CAUYQG010054031.1:0-18418 GCA_963574415.1 Tarsius wallacei | reverse complement strand
AAGATATATCAAGCCTTACATAACTATTTCCTTCTAGAAAACTTCATTCTATCCTATAGCTTCGGTACCGTGTTTTCCCCTTCAAATTGTGCCCCATTTGAATTGGATGACATTTATCTCTTTTTTTTTTTTTTTTTTTTTGAGTTGGAGACTCACTGTCACCCAGACTAGAGTTCCGCCTCAGCCTTCCAAGTAGCTGGAACTACAGGCGCCCGCTACCACGCCCGGCTAATTTTTGATTTATTGTAGAGATGAAGTCTCGCCAAGTTGCCCAGGCGAGTCTCGAACCCGCGGGCTCAGACAATTCACTCACCTCAGCCTCCCAAGGCGCGGGATTACAGGCTGAGCCATCGAGCCTGGCTGACATTTATCTTAATTGCTCACTTTAATTCTGATATAAAACACAAAAGGACGAGGTGGGGTTTGATGGCTCAGTATGTAATCCTAGCACTCTGGAAGGCCGAGGTGAGTGGATTGCCTGAGTCCGCAGGTTTGAGACCAGCCCAGGCAACTTGGTGAGACCTGTCTCTACAATCAATCAAAAATTAGCCAGGCATGGTGGCGCGCTCGGGTAGTTCTGGCTACTTGGATAGTTGAGGTGGAGGGATCGCCAGAGCCCAGCAGGTGGATGCAGGGGTGGCCCTGAGTGTGCCACTGCACTCCAGCTTGGGTGAAGGAGTGAGATTCCAACTCAAAACACACACACACACACACACACACACACACACACACACACACACACACAGACGGACGATTTAAATGATTTTGTTTATTATTTTAATGCATTAGACATTTAGATATAAGTCAGTGTGTTCCTGAGGCCCAAGCTTGAATTGGAACTCCGGGATACTACTGATAATACCATGGGGCTTCTAACAACTTAGAAGGAAGATTAAACATCTGCATAAAACCTCGGAAACTAAACTTTTGAGGTGTAAACATCCAAAACAAAGTATGACGTATTTGATGGAGCAGAGTTCATTGGAATATTTAACTAAATCAGAGTTCAAAACTTCAGAAGAATCAATTCAGCTGATATAGGTCCCATCAAATTCTAATCTTTCTCCTCTCCACCTTCTTATAACAATAGGGATTCTACAGGGTTTGTGTCTAAGCTTACAGAAGCTTTGATATTGACAACCTAAAAGCACTGCTTCTTGTAGTTTCTACTGTCTTCTCTTGTTATTTCTTCAAAATTATTTTGAAAAAGGATATCTGGATAAATGTTGATAAACAGGTAAGAATGCAAAGAAGAACCTATCAATACATTCATTTTAAGATTTCAAATTTTGGGGTTACAAATAATAACTTAAAAATACGTATGTTTATTTTATATGTAAGCACATTTATATTGTATTAACAGCAAAAATTGATGAGTGCTCTTAAAAAAAATTATCATACACATATACATGGATATTGATCTCACAAAGTTTTGAATAGGATGTTGACCTAAAATCTAGAACCTTATTTATATTCCAGTACAGAAAGAAAATCTATTATGACAATTTCTTATCCAAAAGATCTATTAATAAGTCAATCAATTATCCAGGAAAAAATCACTTTTTGCATGTGATATCTTATAGAAAGTGTATTTTTAAAATAAAATCTACACTATTTAGTACTGTCTTAAAAAGTTATTTATTTGAGATAACAAATAAAATTTAAGCATGCCATCAGAAATACTTTAAACACATGCAGAAACGCTTATTTTGTTATCTCAAATAAGTATCTTATTAACATGCAAACGTTATCCAGAAATTGGATGATGGATGTTATAGTGATTGTTACAAATGTATAGAACTTTGTTTAGTCTTAATCACAGAACAGAAGTAATACTTGTTATTTTTTTTAAAAAAACTGATTCATTTTCCACTTCAACATTGTTTTTAACAATATTCCTGAAGAATATTCCCAATAAAAGCCTTTCTAGCTTTATCTTTTCATAGCTTATAGACGTCTTTGATACTATTTTTGTCCCCAATCTATTACTATGACATTTTCCTGAATCTTGTGTTGCTAGCGATTATTGCCAAAAATTTCAGGGGTTAGGACCGGGATAAAAAGATGAGTTATTTGTTTGTTTGTTTCCCCCAAGAAAAGCAATCAGCATGGGATAATTGCACTTCTCAAGGCAAAATTCTAGGGCATTGGTAGAAGAAAGAGATGAGGAGAGGGCACATGAAAATAGGAAATACAGCTGGGCTCAGTGGCTCAGCCTGTAATCCCGCGCTTGGGGAGGCTGAGGTGGAGTGGATTGACTGAGCCCGGGGGTTGGAGACCCGCTTGGGCAACTTGGCAAGACCTCGTCTCTACAATAAATCAAAAAATCAGCCGGGCGTGGTAGCGCGTGCCTGTAATTCCGGCTACTCGGAAGGCTGAGGTGGAAGGATCCCCGGAGCCCAGCAGGTAGAGGCTGCGGTGGCCGGAAGCCGCCACTGCACTCCAGTCTGGGTGACAAAGTGAGACTCCAACTCAAAAAAAAAAAAAAAAAAGAAAAGAAAAGAAAAAAGAAAAT
The DNA here is from genome assembly GCA_963574415.1 of Tarsius wallacei. Classification (NCBI taxonomy): domain Eukaryota; kingdom Metazoa; phylum Chordata; class Mammalia; order Primates; family Tarsiidae; genus Tarsius; species Tarsius wallacei. The sequence continues at coordinate 15,903 of CAUYQG010054031.1, read as the reverse complement.
AGGAAATACAACACTGCTAGCAGTCTTTAAAAATGAGAAGTATTGAAGAAAGGGAGTGTCACTCTATCATAAGTACATCTATTCTCTTGCTTTTATTTATTTATCATTTATTCACTTATTTACTTATTTATTTGAGTCACAGTTTCACTCTATTGCCCAGGCTGATGTGCAGTGGCATACTCATGGCCATCGCAGCCTTGACCTGCTGGTCTCAGGTGATCCTCCTGCCTCAGCCTTCCAAGTAGTTGGAATTATTACAGGTGTGCACCACAATGTCCGGCTACATTTTTAAAAATTTATTTATTGTAGAGACAAGGTCTTGTCAATTTGCTCAGGCTGGTCTCAAACCCCTGGGCTCAGGCAATCCTCTCACCTCCACCTCCCAAAGTGCTGGAATTACAGGCATGAGCCACCACGCCTGGTTCTCTTGCTTTTAGAATAAACATTTAGTTGCTGAATAATTTGGCCACCATAGAGTTGAGGGCTTCCTGCTTGAGGGAGGTAACCTGGAAATGTTCCACAAAATACAAAAGCTGAGTAGAGGGTTCACAAGCAGCCAGCTGGATAAGTATCACCCATGTCAAAGTAATTACACTTGAGAAATTCCCAGCATCTCAGAGTATTAAAAAATAAAATAAAAACCAAAACATTTTCTGCCAATTATCTAAGAAGCTTGACAAATCAATCCATATCTTAGGGGCTTACAGCAATTTAAAAGTTTTTCTCATGAGTCTATAGATTTGTTAGGCTTAGTTGCATTGTCCTGCCTCTCGTTGTGTCGGTGAGAGTAACTCATGCAATTGCAAAGAACTGGGAGCTTGGCTAGTGCTGAAATATAAAAGGTGGATTCACTGACATGTCTAGCACCTTAGCTGAGGTGACTGAAAATGCTGAGCACTGACTGGACCTTCCTCTGTAGAAGGCTGGTCAGGCTTTCTAAATATTAGCTCAGGGCTCTAAGAGAGTAGAATTGGAAGCTGTAGAATTCTTATAGTCTATGCTCAGAAGTGGCACAATCTCAATTTGGTTGCATTTTGTAGGCTAAATTCAATAATAATGCAAGCCTAGACTCAATGGGAAGAAAAGAGTAATATTCGAGTACAGACATGGTAGGAATTAACAGCAGCCATATTTTGACAGAATTTTACACATCTCTCCCTCAGGCCACCCATGCAAAATATACCCAATTCCTCATAATGCCCCCAAACCTCATGCAATTATGTCATCAATGTCAAAGTGCAGTATCTCATGAACTGAATAAGATCCAGATGCAGATGATATGTGAAGGTGCATCTCATCTTGATCTGGGAACCTGTGAACTGAAAGACAAGTTATATCTCCCACAATAGACACTTCCATTCAAAAAGGGGAGAGATGGAAGGCACAAAAATCACTAGTTATGGAATTTAGCCAGGTGCATTTTTCTCAGTTATCCCTAAGAGTTGGAAATATTTTTGCTATCTGAGGGTTGTTTGATAATGTGCTATTCTCTACAGCTCTTGTTTCAGTGTTCTGGGTTTTGTTTATGCTTTGTGAAATATACTTATTTTTTTCATAAGAAAAGATCTGTGGTTGCAGTGAGTAGCTTTCAGAACTTGCTTCATGTTCATAAAAAGCTGAGACATTTTTATGACCTTGGATCATTTTGACCTATATTTGTGCCTTTAATCAGCTGGTGTTATATTTGTTAATAAAAATGTCCTTAAAACCCTTGTGGATTTCCTATGAATCTTATGGGCGTTTATTTGATTCACCCAAAAACTGTATACAAAATTCTTTTCAGTCAGACTTTTATCTAATTTGGGGCAATACTACTTTCTGCGACAATGTCCTTTAGAAATTGTTTTGCTTAGTTGAGAGGTTACACAAAACATCTTAAAAATTTATGAGATTTTAAGAAAGGGTTTTAGAGGTATGTTTTTCATCTTTTCTTGACTTACTCTGAAGCCCATATAATTGATTGAATAATTGGTTTGTTTTTTTTGTTTGTTTTTGTTCCTGAAGTTATCTCTTGTCTTGAAAAGCAGTCAAAAGCACAGGTCATAACCTTGGGGTTGTGATTGACTTCTGAAGTGGGGTTTAGTTTTCTGGGATAGAGCCCTCAGCCTGTGGGTTCTGATGGTATCTCCAAGGAGACATTGTCAGAATTGAGTTAAATTTAGGACACACAGTTGGTGTCCATTGGAAAATTGATTGCTTGATGTGGGGGGAAAAATACCCACACATCTGATGTCAGATGTGTTATGCTGAGTGGTCTGTGAGAGTAGAAAAGAAAGACTATTGTTTTCCTTATATTTTCTCACCAGTAAAACATGTTCTTTTCCAAATTTCTACCAGTGAAATTGTCACTAATTTTCTATCTTTACACAACATGAGTTGCCCTTTCTCCAGCAGTGTTCCAAGTTTTTGTAAATAATCTCCATAGTATCCTTCCATTCTTCAGCTGACTGGTCCTAAAGTCAATGCCAGATATTTTAGGGGTTGCTACACAGCACTCTACTTTCAACTGCCAGGTAAAATCCACCATACTTACAGAAAACCAGTGCCATATTACACCTTTTGAATTATGTAAAACATTTTATGTCTCTTTTCTTGTCTTCATTTCCATCTTTAAGACCAGAGATAGCCTATGTGGCACTACTGAGTGGGGCAGGAGGTAGAATGAGAGAGATTAAAGCAAACAAGTTGGCTTTAATTCACTAGAAGTTTCCTAGTCTGCGTTAGGCCTGAACTGAATAAGTGATCAAGTGCTAAGCTGAGTGGGAGTTGCTATGCATAATGAGAGTCAAACTATGCACTGAGTGAGATAAAAAGCTATGTATGGTTTCCAAAGATAAAACCGATACGGATTTTTCAGGTCAACATGGGCTTCAAGAGTGTCGGCTCAATGGGTTGGCCAGCCAAACCCCAGAGAGGGTCATCTCGAGGGGCTGGTAAGCCTAGCCCCAGAAGTGTTGACTCTAATGGGCTGGCAAGCCAAGCCCTGGGAGTGTTGCTGGTCCAGTTAGCTGGCAAGCCTAGCCCCTGGAGTGTCTCAGCTTCGAAGTCTCGCCTTCTTCCAGCAGCTCTCCTGGTTCAGCCGGCTCCATTGGCTGACAAACCAACCTCTGGGGTGCACAGCTGTTTGACCCGCATGATCTTCTGCAGCTCTTCAGGTCAAGGTCCTTGTCTCATGCCCAAAAAGAATGAGGTACATGGACAGCCAGAAAGTGAGAAAGCAGGATTTATTGAGAGAACATAAAAGCTCCCACAGTGGGATGAGACTCAAAGGGGTTGCCTGTCTGGGGCCAAAATCTGGTGCTTATATAGCCCTAAGACCAAGTCGATGGGCTAGCACTAGCTGTGAACTGATGGGTCAGCACTAGCTGTGCTGATTAATCAGTACTAAGAACCAATGGGCAAGAGGTAGAGCCTAATGATAATCTGATAGGTTGGTACTTGGCAGGAAGCTGATTGGATGTTTTTCAATCCCAGCAGTGAGTACTTAAGCTCTAGCTTGAGAAGTTTGCAGGGAGAGCTTGTTTTCCAAGGTGAGTGTATCAGCCTGAGAGGCCTGCTGGGAATTCAGTACATCGTTACCAGAGGACCCAGCCTGTCCATCTGCCTAGCCTTTCTCTAGCTACCTCCTGTCTCAAAACTATGAACCACTAATAAATTTTCTAGTTACAGAGAGAGGAAAGAATAAATTGGCTTTATAATTGCATCCAATTACAAGTATAAAGAGATTCTATATAATAATATAATATTAACCCAAGAGGATTATATTAATCATGGACAATGTTCAAATATACCCAAATATAAGATTTTTTAAAGTCAAATCTAAAAAATTTTCTATAACTTTCTATTTACTATTTTCAATTTTAGCTTTCTCAACACGATAACAATCTTCCACTTTAAGCAAAGCTATTTTTAATACTTTTGATTACATTTTAAGCTTTTGGTCTCAACTGCTCTGGAAGCTTTTTCAGAGAGATTTGATATTATTTTCTTTCTCCATACTACTCAAAACATTTGATTTTAACAAAGACTAACATTGTTCAATGATGCAAAATACAAAACAGAATACATGGAGGTATTTATATAATATATATTATAATCACTACCTTATTGTTCCTTCACATATAACTAAACTATGATGGCAGTAGAATACAAAGAAAATTTTAGTACACTAGCAAATTTCGTACAAACTGATGTTCTTTCCAAAGTGGTATTTTTAAGAATGACGCATAATTGCATGATCTAGATGTAACAATGGGACTATTCTACCATTAACATGAGAAGCAACAAAAAGTCAAGCTCAGAACCAAGGACACTTCTTATTTACAAATATAAGAGACAGGGGTGTGTGTGTGTGTGTGTGTGTGTGTGTGTGTGTGAATCTTCAAGAAGGACAGCAGTAATATGCTTTGGTTTTATTGATAAGAAATTTAAAAAAATTTGAAAGAGAAATATCATTTATTGCACCCATCAGATAGAAAAGTAAACTAGTCATTCATTAGTTCTCTTGTAAAATATCCTATAGGGTATGTATCAGTCAAATTAATTGAAATCTGCTTTTGAATAATAGTCCTTAATACTAATAAACAGCATAAATTATTTCCATTTTCAAGGCATGGTAGGCTGGGTACAGTGGCTCATGCCTGTAATTCTAGCAGGGTGAGAGGCCAGGGTGAGAGAATTGCTTGAGCCCAGGTGTTCAAGACCAGTTTGGGCAACATAGCAAGACCTCATCTCTACAAACAAAAAAAAAAAAATTAAAAATTAGCCATGTGTGGTGGCACATGCCTGTAGTCTCAGTTACTCGAGGGGCTGAGGCAGAAGGATAGCCTGGGACAGGGAGATCGAGGCTGCAATGAACTGAGATCATGCCACTGCACTCCAGCTTGGGTGACAGAGAAAGAAAAAAAAAATTCAAGGCATGATAAGTTAAGCATCTGTAATAGAAAGAAAACCCCCAGTTTTGTCAGAAATGTTTAACTTCCATGCAATTACCAGAAATTCAACATATCTCATGTTTAAACACTACTTTTTACATTTCAAACTTAATAGTTCAAGACAAAAACTCTTAGAACAATTTAAGGATGGTATCAAACAAATGCAGGGTAAATAAATCCAAAGGCCTGTCTCTCTGTGGAAAGATAAAATAAATCAAGCAAACTGTCAAAATCAACTTTGTTAAAACTCTGAAAAACAAAGAGTTACAGAAACAAGAGAATCAAGAAAAAGGCAACATCAAAATTATAAGAAAGCTTTGTGGCATTTTAATTTGCATTTGCCTCACCCTCTGCTGCCACAGCCTCCTTCCCAATGTGCCTGGCAGAGGGGGCAGAGTAGACCTCATTCTCAAAGAATTCTAACCTGTGTGGGGGCTACTTGAAGGATTGATACAAAGTGTTTGTCTTATTTGGTCTGAACTCACACTGGGCAGAAAAGTAGCAGTAGAGAAAAAAACTTCAGTTGCCTAATGCAAAAGATTAAGGTGCAAGAATACAATAGAGTGCCCAAAGTCCATGAGGAAAGAGTTTCTTTGGAAATTTAGAGCACTCAAAAGCAGTCCTTTATAGGGGAAATTTAGAAAGCCACATCATATGATTAGGGCAAGACACAAGCTCAGAAAAGACCTAAGAAGACCCAAATCTTGTACCTCTGTCTGATATCGAATCTCAGTGCATGAAGGAAGGGAAGACTAAGGCAGAGTTGCAATATGCCCCAGGACAGAAGCCATCTGCAAAGATTAGGACAGGCATGTTCTCTCTTTCTCTGTCTCCCTTTTGTCCCCCTCTCTCGTTCTCTGTCTCCTCTTGGTTTAATCAGGAAATCTCTGTCACAACACTAGATGAATACAAGCGAAAGAAATAGAGATTTAAAAGCTCTAACACTAAAAACTTACATACTTAAAAATAGTTTAGAAAAGACACTATACAAACATCCCTATCAAAATTCCAATGACCTCTTTTGCAGAAATGGAAAAGTAGGTACTCATATCCTTACAGAATTACAAAGTGTTCTAATAGCCAAAGCTTATTAAAAAGCTACAATAATCAAAGTACTGTGGTACTGAAAAAAGCCTAGACATAGTGACCAATGGAATAAAGTTGACAGTCAAAAAATTAGCCCATATGTCTTATGGCAAATTAATTTCAACAAACTTGTCAAGATCTTTAATTGAGGAAAAAATAGTCTCTTTAACAAACGGTGCTGAAACAATTGGGTATCCATGTGCAAAATAATGAAATCAAACCCTTACCTTATATCATATGCTAATTTTAACTTAAAATAGATCAACTAACTATAACAGCTAAAATGATAAGATTCTTAGAAATAAAACACAGAGACACTCTTTAAGATCTTGGACTTGCCAAAGTATTCTTAGATATGACACTAAAACATGAGCAGCAAAAGAAAAAAATTAAACAAATCTGACTTTCTCAAAATAAAAGTTTTTGTGCATCAAAAGATATATTATCAAGAAAGGTTTTTTAAAAAGCATAGAAAATGGGAGAAAATATCTGTAAATAATACATCTTATAAGTGTCTAATACCGAATATATAAAGTACTCTTACATTCAACAACAAAGACAAACAATCTAATTTTAAAATGGGCAATGACTCTAGCGGATTTTTTTTTAGGAATATATACAAGCATATACAACTATGCCTAATATCATCAGCCTTTAGATAAATGCAAATCAAAACCACAATGGGATACCACTTCACGATGACTTTAGTTTTTAAAAATAATGAGTGTTGGCAGCAATGTGAAGAAATTGGAAACATACTCAGTAGTGGAAAAGTACAATTTTTTAACTGCTGTGGAAAATAGTTTGCTGATTACTCAAATAGTTAAACAGAATTCATATATGCCCCAGAAATTTCGCCCCTAAGTATAGACCCAAAATAATTGAAGCAGGTACTAAAAAATAAATACTTGTATACATGTTCATAGCAGCAATATTCACAACAGTCAAAATGTGACAACAATCCAAATGTCTATCAACAGATAAACAGATTGTGATATACACTAAAATGAAATATTATTCAACCATAAAAAAGAATGAAATCTCAATATGTTATAGTGCAAGTGAACCTTGAACACATTAAGTTGTGCTTGGTTGAAAGATGCCACGTGCAAAAGGTTTTATATTGTATAATTCATTTACATGAAATATCCAGAATAGTTAAGCCCATAGAGACAGAAAGCAAATTTGTGGTTGCCAAGAGCAGGAAAGAGAGAAGAAGAAGGTGGAATGGCTTACTGTGTATGAGTTGTTCTTTTAAGGTGAGGAAAATATTTTGGGGCTAGATAAATGCAACTGTTCCACGTTGTGATTGTATTAAATGTCACTTATGTACTAAATCCACAAATGACTTGTTCACTTTTCAATGGTTGATTTTTATGTCATACGAATTTTATTTTCAATTGAAAAAAGCTTATGCTATTGGATCAATTTTTTCTCTCCTCACATAGTAAAAATGGTTCAAATTGTTCTAAGAAAACAATATGACACAAAGGCTAAAATGTATTTATTTAACAGCAAATCCTTTAGCAATAAACAGAAAATAATGCCAGAGATTTGGAGAAAAAGATGAAGACAAATTGCATAGCACTAGAGTTTTCTGTTGAAAGAAAGAACAGATGTTCCTAACATGTCTCAGGTTATGATTTTGGTGGATGAACTGCCTCAATAATAAAACAGTAAAGATGACTTTTGTGTGTGTGGTCAGTAAAAGAAAGATATCTTGGAAACAATTTAAAAGAATCTTTAATAAAAATAATGTTAATTGAAAAAACAGTTTAAGTATAACCATTTTCATGTGCCTGTTATGAAGGCAATAAATAAAAAGAAAAATTTTAAAGTTATATTCAGAGACATTACTATACAAAATATTCATTCATCAAATTATTTACAGACAAGCAATAGAAGCTAAAAGGCAACAGAAACTTAAAAGACACAAAGGATGTCATGAATGTGACTAATTGTAATTTAAAAAGACTTTTAAATACTGTAGACTGCAGAGTATAGCACCTCTCCCTTTCCTCCTTTGCTTGCAATGTATGCAAAGCGAACATTTTGAGTCACCTGAACATGAAGGTAAGAAAATAATAGCTTACCTGTTTTCATAAAACTTTATTTAAACATACACAAAATACAACTGAATTATTATAACACTTCATAATGAGACAGGAAATGGAAAAGTATTTAAGAGAGCAGAGAACACAATTAAAATTACACCTTTTCTGTTATTACCTTGAAAATCTTCTATATTTACTGAGCTTGTTTTAATGATCAGTGGCTGTTAGTATTGTTCAGCCTAATATATATCTTAAACAATTTCTGCACATTAATATACCCCTTCAACATCTTAATGTGACTAAGAAGGCAATGACTTTTAAATAGACTATTAGAATCGGAAAGAGCATTTTGAAAACAGACAGACATTAGGCAACATTTATGTCATTATGCAATCTTATAGCCCCAAACCACGAGCTACCCACAAAATTTTCATATTTTCATTCATCAAAAAATGGAAACTGATTATTTTAGCTAGCCAAAATCTTCTAAAAAAATTCAGTGTGTTTGAAGTTTTTTTAAAAACATATAGATGTAAAACTTTCTGAAATTTGCAAGATTATTGCCAGTTTTGAGAAAAACACTTAGGCCATCAGTAAGACTGAGGGGTGACAATCATGACTTATTATTGAGAATAAACTCCATGTGATTATAGCCACAGAAACAAAGTATCAAGATAAGGTAAATGCAGAGCCATATCTTTGATGCTTTCTATATCAAAATGTAAATCAAGATTTTGAAAAATAATGAATAAATTTCTATCTTATGTCTCTACCAACAATTTTGTTAATCATTTATATTTTTGAAAGGCCAAATAGCAATATAACAGGAAAGAAATTTGCTATCATTAAGAAATAATAATAAAATGGGATTTAATTGTGATTAGTCTATGTTTAATCTATTTCTTTACATTTATTTTTGTACATATTTTAATATAGAATACATATATAATATTAAGTTGTATATATATGTGTATATATGTATTACATACACACTTTACTAGATCTCTTTGTATATATGAAGGGAGACCTAAAAAAACCAGAATTTACTTGTAAAAAAACTCTGTATTTATTCTTCCATGTTTAAACTTCAGTCATCTTCAAAGTCCTGTTCGTTTGATGCAATACACGTACCAAGACACTTTTTCCACTGCTCAAAACAGTTTTTGAACTCATCCATTTTGAAGTCTTTTAGTGCTTCTGCCGTTTTTGGTTTCACGTCTTGCACATGGGCAAGATGTCTTCCTTCAAGGGCTTTTTTCATCCTGAGAAACAAAAAAAGTTACTTGGGTAGAGATCGGGTTGAATAGGGAGACTGGGGCGCCAGGGTCATGCCACTTTTGGTCAGAAACTACTGAACATTCAGTGTGGTGTGGACAGATTGTTCATATAAATCACCCACCATGAAATGGACAAACATGTTGAAAGAATCTGAAAAAACCATTGCCAGGCCACCACTGCCATTGCCTTACTAGCCTCTGGTGTGAACATGTGCTCTTTGAGCTATGGCTGTCACCTTGCTTCCTGGCTTTGACCCCCTCCCTTATCTTGGGGAAGTGAATCTCCCCTCTCACAACAACGCTACCTAGTACACTAATGCCAATGGGTTCCTAGAGTAGTTACCTAGCTGGGGAAGACCGTACTACCAGTAACCCATCCTTCAAAATATAATTCTAGTTTTTTGGAGTCCCTTCTCATATGTATGCATGTACAGCATACACACATTACTAATCTATTTACTGTTGCCTTCAAAAGTCTATCCCATCACTATCTCAGGCCAACAAATTTTAGTGAGGCAATATATGACAAAACTGGTGGGTCCATTGTCATGAGTTCATTGCTAAACTTTTTTTATTGCTCTAAAGTTGATTTCTTGCTCCAGTGTAATATTATGCATATTGTGTTGGTCAGTTAAGTATTCTATAATCTGACTGAAGCCATGTGGGCAAAAGAGAAAAGCTTATACCTACAGATGGGATTTAACGGAGTCTAGATGAATCCCTGCCACTCTGAGCAGCAGGGATGTAATAAACTAGCCACTAATAGGCTGGTTGGTTTCCTTGAAAGATGATTTTATATCGCAGGCTCAGCATCGGCCCTCCTTTTGACTGCACCTAGCAGGTGGCGGTAATCTATCTGCTTTGGTCAGGGGGAGCCTTTGCTACTGGGGCTGTGCATAGCCTCCATTTCTGTCATCACGGTGTTCCCATTCTTGTGCTCATTGTACCAGTACTGGACCAGCCAATTATAGAGGCTGGCTTTTGTCAACTGGCCAAATCATTTCATTTAATTAGGTTAGTGTTTCCTTTATTGTGAATGCTTTCTTGCACATGCAAAACAAAGATCTTTACAGTGTGTTTCTACCTCAAGAGGGCCAGATACTTCAACTAGAACTTTCCATGAAACTCACACAGTATTTTTTGCCACTACTAATATTCTAATACCATAAGGACTTCTGGGTACTATGGCTCAAGCGTCAAGGCTGCATGTTCTACAGCCTGGATCTCTAAAGAGCCCTATTCTCCTCTGAACTCTATTCACAGCTTGCAGCCTTTTGTATTGTCCAGTAAATAGACCGAGACAGCATTCATATGTGTGGAATCTGCTGTCTCTAAAACTTGAAAATACCTCCCAAGTGTTATCTTCCCTCTTGGTGGTGGAAGTTGTGAGACGCAAAGATTTTCGTCTTATTTTGAAAGAGTTGTCCAGGCATGAACCAGAAGCCTGGACCCCTAAAATCTTCACTGATACGCAGGCCTTGAATCTTCATATTTTTATCTCCCACTCTTTGTAGTACCTGTGACTTATCGATATAGTAGTATTGTGCAATAGTCTGAAGAATGTCCGAATTGTCCAGCACCCTTTGGCCATTCCATAACAGAAAGCAAGAAAGTTAGTTTGATTGAAAGCAAGAGAGTTAACAAAATCCTAGGGCTAGACTATAAATATATTTCTGTCCCTGATGAAATTGAAATATTCCATATCCTCTTTCTGATAGGATAGAAACAATGGATTCACCAGATCAATGACTGCATACCTGAGGTCATCCCAATCTACTGTAACAAAAATGCAGTATCTGAAATGGCAGCTGAGGTTGTGAGTGAGGGTGTATCCTCCTCAGGGATCTACCTGCATCCTATTTCACTACATCCACCACCACCTCACCCCCACCACCACGATGCAATATTGCTTTTGTTTCACAATCTTAACTGTGAGGGTGCTCATTTCAGAGTCTTGGGCTTGGATTTTCTTGCTGTAATAGCTCTTGGACCACAGAATAAGGAACCTATACAAAGGTTGTGACAAGGATCAAGTATGTCCATCATAAGCATACATTCAGGGACTGTGTAAATGGCTATGGAGAGGGTTTTTTAAGGGGAAGTCAGATCCAGGATGGGATGCCATCTTTTGTTAGTTAATAATCTTCCTAGCTCTCTGCAGGCCAAGTATCTCATGCTAGGGTGAGGGGCATCAACTCAGGGATATCCACTCTAAGGTGAGGTACACTGATTCGGAGGTACTCACTCTAGGGCGAGTGCTCCTCTTATATACAGTGATTCAGTGGTACACACTCTAGGGCGAGTGCCCCTCTTATATACACCTACTCTTAAAGAGAACAGGAGGAATCCATGATTTTGATTCCCAAGGTATAATATCACTTCCAAATTTTTTGATATTTCCTTTTCCCCGTAGGGTGTTACCTGCCCTCCTCTTGGGTATCTGGTCTGTTCTTCAGTCAATGAGATTTTAAGTCTGAGGACTGATTTAATTCTGCAAACCAGACAAGGAATTATGGAGAAGGCTGGTCTTAGTCCTCTAGGTCATCCACCTATTCTCGATTGTTGTAGTCGTGTTAGATTGAGTCATGTCTTGTTGGATAACCTTCCATCTGGTCTCTAGGAATGACATCTTTTGTTCATCGTCTCCGCGGCTCTCTGCAGGCCAGGCCTCTACTGGCAACTCTAACTGTTCCACTTGTCACAAAAAGCACCCACTTTGCTTTTGACAATTAGATGCCACTACCCAGGCTCTACTTTTTGGTATCCTACCACCCCGATTGCTCTCAGTGAGTTCAGCTCAGATGCTCTCTGTAACAGTATCTCTTCCTATCAGCCATGGCCCACAGAAGGCTACCATCATTGAGCTTTGCAGTAATGCCAATGCCCTTCCTGGCAGTGCATTTCTTATTGCTTTGGTAAGAGGAATGTCCTTTGTTTTCCCACAGAACGTGGTTATCGAGTGTGCATTCCAGTGTCAGGCAGTACATTTAACCTAATTTGTCCATTTCTTTGAGTCTTTAAATGGATCCCTCCCCTGTCTTCCACAGAAGAAAAGAAGATCCAACATTTATTTTTAAAATCTATTTATTTATTTAATTTATTTAGAGACGGGGTCTTGCTCTGTCATCTAGGCTGGAGTACAGTGGTGCAATCCTAGCTCACTGCGGCCTCAAACTCCCAAGCTCTAGTGATCTTCCCGCCTCAGTTTCCTGAGTTGCTGGGACTACAGATATATGACACCATGCCCGGCTAGTTTTGTTTTTGTAGAGATGGGGCCTTGCTGTGTTGCCAGGTTGGTCTCAAACTCCTGATCTCAAGCATCAACCTCCTGAAGTGTCGGGATTACCATGAACCACCATGCCCAACAATATCCGGCATTTTTATTTCATTTAATGCGAACTATATTCTCTTTATGCTTATAAGACCCAGCCTAGCATCATTTTCTTGAGTTTTTTTCCAGGATCCAGAGGACCTCGAGGATTCACAGTTTCTGGTACATTGTAGCAGATGTACCCATCCATGCTCCATCACCTCCTATTTTCTCAATCAGGGTCTTGGCTGGCATACCAGACTTCTCCACATTGAGTATTCAGCCTCCTCTGGAACCCTGTCACTCCTGGAATTATATGCTTGATGCTCAGTTTGTTCTGTAATAGACATGAAAAGGATGATAGTATTTTATTTACTACTAAGAAGGCCTTCTGTCTTTATGCATAATTAGTTCATTGGTAATTAACCAGCCATTTAATATTTAGACTTACATTTTTTCCCTAAAACATTAGTTACATCTAGACACAGCCATCCGATTTTTTAGGTCTTACTTCTCCTGAATTTCTGATGACCTGAGATATTGCACCTGCCTGTATATTTGCTTCCAGTTGGTCACAAGTGAAAGTTTTTTTTAACAATGACAGCATTTACATGATGCTAGGAGTTGATTATGTCTGTCTTACCACCAGTAATGAGGTCCTTGTTAACAGATGACTATCCGATGGTTCAACTCCCAAATCCCAATTTAGTCCCTACTTCCATGAACCACTTCTGATATCAACCTTCTTAGATAAGGTTCCCGGGAAATAGACTCAAACAGAGACTTGCTTGTAGAATGTTTATTGGCGAATGCCTTCAGGGCAAATACTTATGGAAGAATGAAAGTCATAAGACTGGGCTGAGAAGTTTATGATTTTGTCCTTCTTTATGACGATGTAATATTCCATTTGTGGCAGCTAACATGGACTTAGAGTCTATAATACTGAGTGATCTATCGCAGAAACAAAGAACTGAGTACCACATGTTCTCACTCCTAAGAGGACCTTGAGCAATTATCATAATACTATATAAAAAGGATTGGCAGTATTGGGACACTGCCAGGGGAGAGGGAGCACACCACATCAGCAAGGGTACCTGCATAATGATCAGTTGTATATCTAACCCTGAATTTTACCCCACATCTTCAAAATTAAAAATTGCAAAAAAATACTGGGCTGATGACTAATAAATTGCTATGCAATTGTAATAAAGAACTCAGATGATTTTTTCATGGAACTCTGGAACTGAGATAGACTTTATGAGTTGCCCAGAATTGGGAGAGAGTGACATTACATCTCTGCTGTATCCGTATCATTGGATGTAGATTGCCCATGGGAAGAAGGAATTCTTTTTTGAATGTCAGAGAGATCACAACTGCAAAGACCCTCAGAATTTGGCAGAAATCTTGGAAAGACCTGTGATTTCTACATGATATGGCATAGGACTCATTCTGGACCCGTAGGGTCCTAGAAATTCCTAATGACATGTGTATCATTAAAGATTATACATATCTTCCTTTGGTGTTTTTCACTTCTCTTGTGCTTAAAGAGGAGATATATTATTATTTTCCCCTATAATTAACATTATTTTAGCAACTTCAAAGAAAAATATTCTCAAAACCAGATCTGAACTATATTAGCATTCTTTGTAACATGTTGACATTTGTTAATCTAACTCCCAACAAAACAGCATGCTGTGGTTTGCCCAACTGTGTATATCATAATTCTTTTTGGAAAACCATGAAAAACCTTTATTTACAACTCAGATACTGATCCAGATTTGAGGTATCCAAAAGAATTTTATGCTGAAGAATGTCACAACTTTTTAAACATTGTCTAACAACACTTCTTCTTTCTGCATATAAGAGAACGCCTTGACCGGTTACGGTGGCTGACGCCTATAATCCCAGCACTTTGAGAAGCTGAGGTGAGGGTATGGCCTGAACCCACGATTTTGAAACCAGTCTGGGCAACTTGGTGAGACTTCATTTCTACAATAAATCAAGAAAAATTAGCCGGGCATGGTGGAGCATGCCTGTTCGTTCCAGCTACTTGAAAGGCTGAGGCGGAAAGATCACCCGAGCTCAGCAGGTCAAGGCTGCAGTGACCTTGAGCATGCCACTGCCTTCCAGCTTGGGCAACAGAGTGAGACTCCTACTCAAAAGAAACGAAAAAGAGTACCTTAATGGGCTGCAAAGTCACAAGTAGTGAAATTCAGCCTGAAGCTTCATAATGAACCCAGATTTTCTGTTTCTGGCCTACATGTTCTAATAACTGGATGTCCCTGATTTCCAACATGTCTTGATAAACATTAGATTCTTTTTAAAAAAGACAAATTTGCTACAAGAATTGAGATAAACCCTTTAAATCATCCTGACATTTGAAGTTAAATAGTTAATGGTTTTAACTATGTAAGTCTGTTCTTTGATATTGTGTTAAATAGAAGGGTGAGTTGTAAATGTATTTTTTAATTTTTTAATTTATTAATTTATTTATTTGTTATAAAGATGTGGGGTACAATTCAGTGTTAGGTATATAAACATTGATCACGCAGGTACCCTTGTTGATGAGGTATGCCCCTTCCTCCCCTAGCAGTTTCCCTAAACTGCCAGTCCCACCCTCCCCCCAGCAGTTTTCCACTACTGCCAATTGCCTTCTTATAGCATTATAATTGTTCTAGGTCACCTTATGAGTGAGAACATATGGAACTCAGTTCTTTGTTTCTGTGATAAATCCCTGAGTATGATCGACTCCAAATCCAGCCAAGTTGCTGCAAAGTCCATATATTTGTCCTTCTTTATAGCTGCATAATATTCCATTGTATATATGTACCACATTTTTTATTTTTTTATTTTTTTTATTTATTTATTTATTTTTTGATATTTATTTTATTTTATTTTATTTTTTTATTTTTTTTTTTTAATTTTTATTTTATTTTATTATGTTATTGTGGGGTACAGTTAGGGGTTAGGCATACAAAAATATTTCGTTCAGGTACCCTTGTTGATAAGAGGTGTCTCCCCATCCTCAGATAGATACCCACCACCATTAATCCAATCCCCCTCCCCCCCCCCCCCCCTCACCCTATCACCCTTAAACACCCCCCTTACACCCAACCAAATGTGCCGCCGGGGGGGGGCACCGGGGGGGGGGGGGGGCGGGGGGAGGGGG
Source organism: Tarsius wallacei (assembly GCA_963574415.1). NCBI lineage: Eukaryota > Metazoa > Chordata > Mammalia > Primates > Tarsiidae > Tarsius > Tarsius wallacei. The sequence goes on along the minus strand of CAUYQG010054031.1, from coordinate 73 downwards.
ATTGGATTAATGGTGGTGGGTATCTATCTGAGGATGGGGAGACACCGCTTATCAACAAGGGTACCTGAACGAA